>VZUI01045711.1:0-61941 GCA_013401135.1 Cettia cetti | reverse complement strand
TTTCTGTACTACTACATTTGTTTATTTTAATATTCCTAGTAAAGAACTGCTCTTCCTATTCCCAAATCTTTGCCTGAAAGCCCTTAATTGCAAAATTATAGTAATTCGGAGGGAAGGGGGGTTACGTTCTCCATTCCAGGGAAAACTCCAGTTTCCCCTGGCAGATACCTGTCTCTAAACCAGGACACAAGGGGTGATGGCCTTACATTGAGAGAGATTAGGCTTAGATTGAATATTATGAGGAAGTTCCTCACAATGAGGATGGTGAGACACTGGAACCCAGAAAAGCTGTGGTTGCCCCTCCTTGAGAGTGTTCAAGGAAAATTTGGAGGTAGCTTTGAGAAATCTGGTCTACTGGAATATATCCCTGCCCATGGCAGGGGGAGCTGGAATAGATGATTTTCAAGGTCCTTCCAACCCAAACCGTTCTGCGATGCTGCATGATTCTGTGATGTGTTTAAGTGTTTTTTGAAACAGAACTGAATAACACATCCATTTCCACTGCTAATTGAACAAAATCTAATGGGTTCTAATTGCACTTAGAGAAACTCCAGTTTGTCATCAGGAAAGACTTTCCATCAGAGAGGAAATAAGTAACCTGCAGAAATAGTTGACTCTCCACTGTGAAGGTTTTTATAGAACAGACTAGGCAAACATGACAGGAATGGTTGAAATGCAGTTGATCTGTCCCAGGACAAGAGGATGGAAACAAGGTGGGTATTTTAGGTCTTCTTCAGAGTTGTATTCTAGAGTTTCTACACCATGATGAACATGTTGCACTTTTGCATTTAGTGCCCAATATGTCACATTCCTTGCTTTCTATCTGAATATATGAAACAGAAAAAGCCTTTGCAAATAGAACTAATAAACATTTCTAGTGAATCTGAACATGCCCCAAAAACTGTTTCATTGATTCTTAAACTATCCACCACTTAAACTGATTTTGTCAAGCTGCATTTACAGGAGGGAAAGCAACATGGATAAATTCACCCAAAACCCACATTAATATAGGTCCTTCTTTCTTCCTTTTCACTAACACCCACCCACTTGAATTATTTTGGTCTATGATATTTACAGCTCTGCCAGATACATTGGCACACATATTTAGTCTCTATACAGGGCGAAATGCAACAATAATGTGATGGTAAGTAATACTGCATTTTTCATCTGCAAATATTGAAGTCACTGTTTATTCAGATGACCAACAAACCTGTTAGTGATGAAGCAAAAGCAAGGATGTGATCTTGAAATCCATAGGCTACCTAAATATTTATCAGTTTCATGGGGTCTAGGGGATCCTTCAGGATTAAAACCTAGACAGCACAGAATTTAGCTAGAAGCATGCAAGTAAAAGACTAAACAAAACAAAAAAAACCCAGTAACTATCACTAAAACCCCCACACCTTTTGTTTAATTCCACTCTTTGTAGCCATGGGATGCTATGTGGAGGCATTCATGCTAAAAATTTGGATGCAACTGGTTCTGACACATACTGTGAGCTCTTATATTCCACTGACTATTGACTTGTTTTTACAAAGGCCATTCAAAATTAGTCTCTGAGTCTGGGAGGCATCTCTCTTCTCAGGCACTCTCTGAGAATGATAGGAGATTATAGGATGGGTCATGACCCTTTCACATCTGTTTAAAGAAATGAAGATCCAGCCCCAGTATGCTGTGAGATGTAGCACCAGTTTGCTAAAAACCACTATGGTGATCACAGATGCAAGGTGGCAAATTTGTACATTATTGCAAACAAGCTAACATCTTTTCTCTTATCTAAAAATCTACACTTTCAGAAAAGTAAGTACATAAATACAAAGGAGAGTTCGCAGGACACCTGTTCTGGACAGTAAAAGCTGCTTTCTTTTTTATCAACAATTAAGATTGGAAAATAAATACAGAAAAAGGACAAATTTATATAGAAAAAATTACATACAGACAGCCAAGGAAGGTTTTGAGTGGAATGCATGAAAGGAGGATGGTATCTGGACTGACTGATTATCCTTGGGCTTAGAGTGCTGCATTCAGCTCTGGGGTCCTCAGCACAGCAAGGACATTGACCTGCTAGAGCACAACCAGAGCAGGTCACAAAGATCCTAAGAGGGATGAAGCACATCTCCTATGAGGAAATCTAAGAGAATTGGGATTGTTCAGTGTGGAGAACAGAAGGCTTCAGAGTGACCTAATTGCAGCCTTCTGGTACCTAAAAGAAGCCTACAAGAAAGCTGGAGAGACAAGGACATGTAGTGATAAGATAAGGGAATATGGCTTTAAACTGAAAGATGGGACATTTAGATTAGATATAAGGAAGAAATTCTATACTGTGAGGGTGCTGAGGCACTGGCACAGGTTGCCCAGAAAAGTTGTGGCAGTCCCATCCCTGGAAGTGTTCAAGGTCAAGTTGGATGGGGCTCTGAGCAACCTGCTCTAGTGGAAGGTGTCCCTGCCCACAGGATTAGATGATCTTTAAGGTCCCTTCCAACAAAAGCCATTCCATAAGTCTGTGATTCTATGAAAGAAGGGAGGCCTTTTCTTTCCAGATTTAGGAAAGAAAATAATTGAGGATGGAAAAGGAAGTACAAAACATTAGTTTCCCATGAGGAATGGACCATGAATAAGAACTTATGTGACATATTAGATTATTTGGTTACATTTTCATATGGTAATTTTTCATAGAAAGCAAAGGGCTATCTTGGATTTGTAGAGCAGCTTGTACATCCAGCCTGCACTAATCAGTTCTGACTCAGAACTGCTGACAGTATATCGGGCTGTCATAAGGAAAAAAAACAAAAGCCAACACTTCCAGTATCTTTTGTCTGCATTGGACTCTTAATGTATACATATATGATTTTTAAAGGGTCTAAACATTTTGTTCTCTCGCACCCTGATGAAATTTATGGAGAGACAGAAAATTTGAAAATGGTACCCTGGACTCTGACTGCCAGCATCCTGCCTTGAAAAGGCTATTCCAGTTTCTATGCTATAGTTTTCTATAGTTTTCCTTTAAATCAGAACATTTCTTTCATAAAATGAAAAAAGTTTGGAGTTGGCCCTGTATCTATTATCCTCAGCATAGAATTTAAAGTTCAAATTCTCCTGTACAGGACCATTAGCACACCTGTTACATAGCAATGAGTTTAAGGAAGATGGAGTTGAGGATCAAATGCTTTGATGAGGCTGAAATAAAGAGTGTGTCCACGGTCTTCATCAGACGCTCCAAGAGATAACAGGAATACACTTTCACCATTTTAAAGCATAAGGATTTGTGCTTAAAAAATAAAAAAAAAGGACAGATATTAGCTGTCTGTGCCTTCAAACTGTGACTCAAATGTTAAATCATTCATGGGATATATGCTACATTAGTGTTAAGACTCATTTGTTCTGATTTCACTCAAAAACAGAACTCCTGTTCTCATTAATTCTGCAAGCTTTTTTTGTTAATTAATTTTTACAATAAGTTTCTTCATTTCTTCAGAGAGTTTTGTTCTAGCCACCTGCAATTCTGATTTATCTTTTTAAAGAATCACATCTAAAATGTCACGCAAAACTACAATTCTTGAGTTTTTCATTTTTTAAAAGGAGGAAAGCTCTTAACAATAGTCATGCCTACAGGAAAGTTCTTGCCAGCAACTTTTAAAACTTGAAATGCCTTTCTTACCATGACAACAATGAAAATTTTTATACATTTCCTTCATCTTTGATTCTGGTCTGGAGATTTGCAGTTTGCATTCCATTCCCACCCTATTTATGTTTCACTGTTTAAGAACAGAGCAATGAATTGCTTGCTTCTGTGGGGCTTGTTTTCATCTTTGAAGTACAAGTGTGGGTGGAGGCAAGTAGTTTAGATTGCTAATATAGTTAATAATAACCTGGAGGCTAGCAAAGGCAGATTAGAGCTGGGGGTGACAAAGAAAGGTTTTGAATGTATCCACTGGCTACAGGAGAAAAGCAAAGGTGTGTATCCTCCTTCTGTGTTATCTGTTCCTCATGCAAAGACTATTTTGGTTGATCTATGCAAACCTGGACTGTGAAAAATGTAAGCCACAGAAAAGTGAAAAGTCATATTAAATTTTTACACAGGATGTAATCACTAGAGTATTAATAACCTCAGTGGTTATCAGCAAGTAGAGAAGATACATTCTCTTTTGGGGGGTAGTCAGAGACACCAAGTATCAGGTAAAGTACACCAAGGATGATAAAATGAAAGTTTTCTACTTTCCCTTTGACAGATTGCAATTGAAAGGATGAAGTGTGCAACATAATGAAGGTCAGAGGGACAACACTCTATGTGTATATATATCCTTCACACCCCAGTCTAATGCCTTAATTAACCCATCCTTTCAATCTTATACACCATTGCATGGCTTCTCTCAGGTTTCAGACATCTCATTCATTACACATATTTTGATCCTTAAATGTGTTAAATTACCTCCTGTTTTTCCTGCAGATTTTCATGGTCTGTGGCAGATGCTGTCTTCTCCCATTTCTCTGCAACTTGATTTGCTTCTTCTATTTTTTGCTCATAGCTTTTCTGAGAATTTAACAGCGTCACTTCATAAAACTCTTGAATATCTGTTTGTAAAGAGGAACAAGTATAAGACATTATTTGCCATATTGGCTTTCACTCCCTGGTGTGTTTTCCTTTGATACATGCTTACACATTATCACCATAATAATAAACTACATTTTTAGTAGAAAGCCCCAATACACAAGGGCTTTTCTCTAAAATTTCTATGAGATTCTTGAGTCATATTTCCAATTTAAAGAGGTCTTTATAAAAAATATATAAAAATGTAAAGGAATAACATTATAAGAAGAGATTCAAAAAACATGTTACAGGCACACCTGAACAATATAGGCAGAAGAGACCCTTTTACAGGGAGAAATAAACCAGAGATTGCTTTAACCAGTAACCGAGAAATTTACAAATGTAAAATACCTTAAGAGAAACTTCTTGACACCCATTCAAGACACCTGAATCACTCTCAGCCCTATCTGCAGGTGCATTTCACTTTTTTTTTTTTTTTAAGTGGGTTGCACAATTTGAAGCAAGACTCTGTAGATTCACCACTTCAGTCTGTTTACATTCAGAAGTGGCTGGGTAATGTTTGGTTTCAACCAAGATTAAGCAACAAGCCAGGTCTTAAAATATCCTGTTCAGATGCTGCTATCACATTTATTTTCATGGGGTATGATCAGATATACAAGATCCAGCAGTGAAAACAATTTTATTGAAACTGTGAACATAATAACCTAGGGAGAGGGGGGGAAAAGTGTTCCCTTCTTTGGGCAAGAAGTTTTCAGTCAGATATTCGCACACAAAAGGTTGCACACTGTCTAGTGGAGATAATTGACTTATCAAAGAACAAATAAAGTTCACATTATTTGATTTAATAACAATGGACTTTCTCCTGGACAAGAAAGGAAAGAAATTGCATCTCCTCAGATACCCCTTGGGACCTCAAAGGAAAAGTTTTTTATAGGGTTTGTGCTTGTCCTCACATTCAGTCTCTGGTCAGGTATCAGTAGACACTCTCCCCTCTCTAGGAACATATAAAGTTGAACTTTTCTTCTAACTCCTTTAACAACTTTCCAGCTTATTATGTATTCTATTTGCCACATACAATGGGAAAAAAAAGAATCACTGAATCATTAAGATTTGAAAATATCTCAAAGATAATAAAGTCCAACCTTAAACTAAATGCCACCATGCCCACTAAACCATGTAGTGCAGAGCCACATCTACTCATTTTTTGAACACTTTTAGGGATGGTTACTGCACCACTTTCCTGGACACCCTGTTCCAAAGCTTGAACCTTTTCAGTGAAGAATTTTTTCCTCATATCCAACCTGAAACTGCCCTGGCACAACTTGAGACCATTCCTCCTTGTTCTATTGCTGATTACCTGGGAGAAGAGGCTGATCCCCACCTTGCCACACTAACTTTAATTTCACACATATATTTGTAAGAATTTATATTTCATATCACTACGAACATTTAATTCCACACTAAAACTAAAAACTATTTTTAAAACAAAAAGCTACAGAACAGTTGCAATGAGAAAGTTTCTCCATTCTCAATACAGGGAACTTTTTACAGTTGGTTTGAATACTCATAGTACAATTGAAGCAGTTGTAATATATGGTTCAATGCCAGGTCAATTTGTATTGCAACAGCAAGTAAAATATATCAGGCTAATATGTAATTATCTCTAGACAAATACATGGCAAAAATAAGCTAGAAAATGCCCTCTGGCAGTGGCATTCAGCTGGCATCACTGACGTTATCAGGGTATTAATTGGGTTGACAATATTCAGTCAAGGAATAACAGAACAGTGCTTTCGCCCTAACTTTAAAGTCTATCTTGCCCTAGTGTTTTCATTAAAAATGATGTGTGAGCCACATTTGCATGTGTATGCACATGTGCAAAATAAATATTAAAACCCCAGTCTCTTTGTAAAGGTCCTTATCTATTCTGAGGAGGCCACGGGTTGCTTTTGCTGGAATAATGATCACTGGTGTGCAGAGAAAAGCACTTCAGTACTTATGCGGTCACAGAAGAAAGCACAGAGGATTCACTTAGTTGGTTGCTTTGTAATTCCATAAGCTGAAATTGCTATTTCTGTGGAACAAGGGCAGCCAGAAACTTGCAGTCAGACAAGGTTTGCAGAAAATAAGCTTTGTAATTTGCTCTGAGTAAAAACTGCTCTATCAAGTAATCTCTGCTACATGAGAGGTGCAATCATACTAGGAGGGGGAAAGTGTTGAATACTACTGAGGATAGAATGGGAGCAAGCAGCTGTAGAATCAAGATTGGAACCACAGTCAAAGAGGAGTCATGGGGGCATGGTAATTGTTATATAAAATGAGCAAAATACAGGCTGTCTCCTAGTAGGGCTTGCAGGAAAATAATTCAACAAACAGTCTAAAATTTTATAATAAAAACCAGAAATCATACAATGTCTTGGGTTGGAAGGGACCCTAACGACCATCTAGTTCCATTTCCCCTGCCAGGGAAATGGAACTAGGCCAGGTTGCATCACGCCCCATCCAACCTGTCCTTGAGCACTTCCAGGGATGGGGCATTTCTTACACAAATTAAACCTGTACCTAGTATTTCCTGGCACTATATTCTCTCCCATGAAAACAAGTTCAGATTTCACGCAGAAATGGCAATAATAGCATTGATGAACTTTATGAGCACAAAACACATCTTCAGTTTGAATCTCTTTACTGCTCCAAGCATTTTGTTAAGTGATTAATCCATGCTTGTTTCAAGTGTTGGTGAATCTCACTGGATTTTCTGTCTAACAGAATTCATTCATTTACTTCTTAAGAGATTATTTACTTTATTTAATAAATTCTGCTTGCTCTCCCTTTAGCCTAGCCAAAATATTTTGTCAGTTTTGCTAAATAAAGATAAATTGCAGACAATTAATTATATATACATATATATTCTAGTACAAAGTGGTTCTAAAGACACTGTGACTCATTTTATTTTGGATAACTCCATCACTGGGGAAGTGAGAAAACAAATTTTCTGTACCTCAGTATCTTAGATTATATATCAGTAACATTTTGCAGTTGCCCATGGACAGGCATATCGTAGCTGACTGCATTTGTTCTCTGCAGGAAAGCTCTAAGAGTTCCCACTTCTCCTTCCTTACAGGCCTGTGCAGGAGTGAGCAGGGTCTAACCTTTGTAAAGATGTCAGGAAGTACTGTCTGTTACTATAGCTGGAGAAACTTCTCAGTTTGAAGTTTTGGGGGTTTTTTACTGTAGTTTAAAAAAAATTATTAATTCTCAGATTTGTGCTCACTCTAACCTCACCTTTTTTTTAAGAAAAATTAAACAAAAATAGTTTAGAAAAAGAGTGAGTACTGGAGAAGACACATCTTACTTACATAAAAGAATGGTCTTTCTTTCAAACAGCAGCTACATTTAAAAAAAAAATTAGCAGACACAGCTGAACAGGCTGCCTAAACTCTGCCATTTTCTAACTTTTTAGTGGTTGGTGCTGCAGCCTGCAACCATTATTGAATTGCAATTTTTCTTTTAAATTATATGCATGACAATATCCAAATATTTGTGATAGAAACACCTCAGAGCTTCTCTGATAGCAAAGGGGTTAAATAATACAAAAAGGCAAAAAAAGGCCTAAACTACTGTCTGTCTTTTGTGACCATGGGCCCTTGCCAGAATTCTAATGAGGAAAACAATGAGATAAAGCCATACAGTTCCTCATTCATCTGTAAGCAGTTGAGCACCAGAAAGATAGAATTAAATTGAAGGGAATTCAGACAAAGACAGATGATTAAAGATCTGAGAGGACTAACTTCTGAGCAAAGATTAAAGGAAGAGAATAATAACAACATATACTTTCATATTTCCTTTCATTTCAAAGCAAAACAAACATTAAGAACCATATAGTGTTGGCTGAGAAAATTGCCCATGGCCTCAAAGAGAAGCAAACCAGCAGGGTCAAAATGCAGAGGCCCAAACATGAGCACACCAGATGTGTCGAGCCCTTTGTAATCAATAACCCACTTACAGTGGCTTCAGAATCACCAGCAGATTCGAGACAACACTAGTTCATTTTTAAAAGCCCTCTTTGCTGGGAAGGGCAGATCCAGCTGCACAAGAAAATTGGAACCAATTCCTCAGTGTGCTGGAAACAAGGCAGGATCCTCTCACTCTTAGAAGCTTTCTCCTTTATTCAAGATACTAGTGTGATTTCAGGGAAGGTGATCTGCATTTGTTCCCACTTATGCATCTTAGTGCCCTTGGTGTCTTCAGTTGTGTGAATCAGCATATTCAGCTGGTAGCCCCAAGGCTGGATGAACTACATGAGACAGCTTTGGCATCTGTTTGATTCTCACCTACACAGAGAAGCACTGGCAGGTCCCAAATGCATCCCAGCATTTTCATGGACATTCAGAAATGTAGCCATCAAGGCGCACACATCCCAGTGCACCAAGCAACTGGGTTTATCCCAATCTCTCTCTTTGATAACAGCTGACCTGGAGCTGCACTTTCCATGTACCAAACTGATGCAAAGGGTTAGGGAGTGAGAACACCAAGAGATTAGTTTTCCAAGGTAATAAAGTGCTGTAAGAACTTAGAGAATGCAGTTGCCTGTCTCAAAACAGTGTCAAGGTCACAGAAGGAACTTGCTATAAAATAAACCATCACAACAAATCGTAAGACAAGCACAGATGGCACAGTAGGAAGGAGCTCCTTCCCGACCTAAGAGTTGAAGGTTTGGTTAGCATCTGGCCAAAAAAAATAAACCCACACACTGGGTAAACTGTGAGAAAGGAAAAACTGCTCACACACATGATGCCATCCCAAGTCTTGGCAACGGCATCCACACCCTGTGGATACCCAGAACCTGGATGGTATAAAGGTGATAGCACAGAATTACTTGGGGACCCCCACCACCAGGGTGAAGAGTGCAATGGGGTGCCACAGGATCCATTGGGTGGTGATATCTTTCTACTTACTCTGTCTCTCTCTTACTTTCTTTCTCCTCCCCCTCTTTCCTTCCTATTTCTCTCTCTATATACCTCACATTTAATGTTAAATTAAATTTGTACTATTGACTTCAGCATATGGTCTCATTTGCACCTTAATTTGGGAAGAGGCATCTCCTTATAAAAAGATCATAACAAGTGCAAAATGCAAAATGGCTCAGCTTGAACTTGTGCAGGTTTACAATGCAGCTATGCAGTGAGGGTGGAATCAGAGAATTATATGGGTTGGAAGAGATCTTAAAGATCACCTAGTTCAACACCCCTGCCTTGGGCAGGCACACCTTCCCCTAGACCAAGTTCCTCAAAGCGCCATCCAACCTGGCCTTGGATAGATTTGCAAGATGCCAAACTCAAGATTCAGAACACAGGGAGCATAAAGGAAACTAGAGTAGAAGTGGAGATAAAAATCTCTTGCAACTCTTTTGCATTTAAAAAAGGAAGGGGAAGAAGAGGAAAGTCTGTATTCCAGTAACAAACAAGACAATGCCAGACTTTCTGATACCATCTATATTTTATACAACACAAACAATTAAGCTTAAAAGGATAATCTTGTACATCGCTTAGCCTGAAGTGGTACTGCATGTGTCAGCAAATGCTGCTTCCCCAGTGACTTGACAGTACATGAGGCCACTTGTAAAAGAGCAGTGCAAACTATTCCATGCATCAAACCTTATCCAAAATCCATTGAATTTGCAGACACCTACCCCCTACAGCATGTTTTGACCTCCACTGTGCTGACAGCTATTCCAAAAGGTGTTACCTTCATCTGTGCTTAGCAATGCAGGAAGATTTCTTTCCATACATCTTGCTACCACCCGCCTCCACTTTATGTCTTGAGAGGATCTAGCAATGGCATCAAAATTCTGGTATCTGCAGAAGTTATCTGTTGTTTCTGCAGACAGCTGCACAATTTTGCAATTAACTGTAATAGCATTAACAACGTAGAATCCCATTACCCAAGGAATGAGCTCTCTCTGTATCATATTTCTATAGAACCAAACTGAGAACTGGAAAAAATATTCTGTAAGATAAAAAAAGGGTTTGTTGTTTTTTTTTTTTTCTTCTCTTTCTAGAGGTCCATAGCACTGGAATTCATTTTTCCTATACTGTGCCAGTGCCCTGACTTGCTTTGCGGTGTAAGTCCCATCTGTTTTTCCAGGGCATTCAGGGACAAGGTGGAATGGGGGTCTAAGGCAACACACAAACACAAGCTGTTCCCTTTCTGGGAAATTTGGGACAGTCTTTTTGTCTATGTGTAGGATAGTGTCTGATATGTACCTTTTAATGTTGTGTAACCCAGCACAAATGACTACTGTCTGGCAGAACACTGCAGATCAAAATAAAGTCAGTTGTTGCAGGCTCCTGCTGCAAATCCTTTTTTTAACTAAGGGAACATTACAGTGTACGTCTAAATGGCATCATTTATATCCTGGGGAGTAGATTATGCTGGGTCAGCTTCAACCATCTGGTCTGAATTATTAGGTAGGAGTAAGGCGAATTGTGCAGGATGTTGTTCAAGAAGGAAAACTCATTCAGGCAGCACAAGTAGCAGGGAACTGATCATAGATTGTACCAGCCTGCCAGTAAAGAGCTTTAGTGGCCCTGCTGATGGAAGCAGTCCAAAGAGAGGTTAAATAGCATGCTTCACCCAATGCAATTATGTTGTGTGGGGTTTTTTCAAGCAAAATGTTTCCATATTGAGTAAAACTGCCATTTTAAGAGAGAGAAGATAAAAGGCAAGAGAAGTTTAAACCTACCTTGAAACGGGGTGAGTTTTCAACTAAAGCAGGCCTATGGCACTGACCCATGTGAGAAATGGCAGAGCTCCAGCTATCAAGCTGGCTCATAGCTTCACAGCCCTGGGGAGCTCCAACCTGCCCCCATTAGCATCCCTCAGTGCAGCAGCAGTCAAAAACACCTTGCCCATTTCAGCTGCATCACACCCCCTGGCTCCAGTGTATTTGCCTTGGGTCTGCACTAAAAAAGGTGGAGTAAGATTCAACAACAAAGGAAAAGCTCAATGCTTATTTTTGCAGTTGGCAGAGGCAGCACAAAGATATTTCAAGTCAAAATGAAATTTAGCGCTCATGTTTGCAAGGTTTTCAGACACAAGCCTTTGGTGCATGAGAAACATAGATGCCAACCCAACAACAAGAGTTGCTGCAGGAGAAAAAAAAAGTCCTCTATTCCAAGCAGGCAGTGAAACAGTGCAGTGCAAGCCAGGGAAGCAGTCTTCTGCCAATTCCCTACAGTTGATGAGTGTTCTTAAATCTATTAAAAGCAGCGTACTCTGGTAGAACATGTACCAAAGTAGGCAGGAAGAAATATGGCTTCTGTTATTAACCTGTCTTGATTCTTGCGCTTCAGAAAATCCCTTTTATTTGCCCTAGATAATTTTGAGGTCTCTTCCAAACTGAATTATCCAATGATCCTGTGATCCTTTGTACATCTAGGTTGTAAACACTTGGAGGCAGGAGCCATTACTAAGCAGGTACATACCTAAACAAAATTACATCTTTTCATCAAAAAAAGTTCTGAAACACTCTACAGGCTGTGGTAAATAACTAAATAGTTAATAATTGATGTTCAATATTTATTTGAATATATGAAATAGAAACATACTTTGAGTACTTCTGGCTTTGCAGTACATCAGCAACATTATTGTTTATTGCAATACAGCCAAAATACAACCAGAGCGCTCCGAATAAAATCTCAGCTAGGAATATGCACCTCAAAGGCAGCTGTCAAATATCCAGGGAGAATAAAATATTCAACACAGATAGCTCTGCACAGAGAAGGCAAAATAATTGCTGCAACTCTTTCTATGTGAACGATGTTCATGTTAGGTGTAGACTAGAAAGCAATCAGTCAGAGAGTAAAGTCAGTATTTAAACTTTTTCAGTGATGATATTGAGTGTATTACTACAGTTCTGCCCACACATTCTTACCATTTATCCATAAATAATAACTGCAGTCTGGATTTAGGTCAAAGAAAAGGTATCCCATCATGATAAGCAGGACTGACAAATGAATAACAACAGATGAGGAGAGAGGATTTTTACAAAAAGTGAAGATAAACTTCTTGATAGGGTCTGTAGCGATGGCACAAGGAATAAGGATTTTAATCTGAAGGAGGACCAGTTTAGACTAGATATAAGAAAGAAGTTTTTTCCAATGAGGGTGGTGAGACACTGGCACAGGTTGACCAGAGAGGTGGTAGGTGCCCCATGCTGGAAGCATTCAAGGTAAGGCTGGATAGGACTCTGAGCAAGCTCATCTGGTGGAAGATGTCCCCAGATCATTGTAGGGGGATTGCTCTAAATGGCCTCCAAAGGTCCCTTCCAACCCAAACAATTCTATGATTCTATGGATTTAAGCATTCACCACTATGACAATATACTATGGTTTATAAGTTCGGTTGATAACAGTGTTTTCAATGGAACAAGACAAAAACCCATGAGACAGTTTTAATAATGCACATAGTAGTTAAAATAGTTAAAAGTGGCCACTAGATTCAGCAAATATTGCATTCACACCTTCTCATGCTGTTCCTGAAGCTTGAGCTGCAGAAGAGCAGAGCAGCAAGCCTCAAATCCTGCAGCAAGATTTCCTTTTAACCAGGCAATCCAGGGCTTGTGAATCTACACACAACCTGTGAGAGTCAGAACAGGATCACGGGCACACACTGGCTGGTTTGTACCTCCACACAATCAGGCAGATGCTTGAACCTGTTTCAGGATATTTCCTGATGGAAAACTATCACCAGAAACTACAGATAATCTTAGCAACTGTTCAAAGGTGACAGCTAAGGAAGTACTAAGAGGTCAAGGCAAGGTTTCCTGTGCTTCAGCACAGACCTTTCAGAAAATAGCAGTTTTCTTTGAAAGATGATGGTTTGGATGAAGTTCTTTTCCTACAAGCTTAAAGAGAAACTCACTTTTTTTAGAACTGTGTATTCTCCTGCATGTAGTCTAGACTCATGGAAACACAGAAACAATTAAGCTGGAAAAGACCTTTAAGGTCATCAAGTCCAACTGTTAACCCAGCACAGCCAAGCCCACCACTAAAACATGTTCCCAAGTGCCACATCTACACAGCTTCTAAATATCTCCAGGGATGGTATTCAACTTCTTCCCTGGGTAGCCTGCTCCGCTGCTTGACAACAATAATAATATACCTCCAGAATGAGGCTTTATTCATTGTTTGGGGAGTTGGATTCAAAGCCACTACTGGAGAGATTTTCCCTATTTTCTGTGTAGCCCCACGGTTTGTCACAAGCAGCCATGAACAGACTTTCCTCTGAATGGTTCCAATATGTGCTTAAATGGCTGAGTTCAATACTGGAAAACTGTTCAGTTATATCATTTACTTGTGTGATTTTGTTTGTTGCTCAAGTGTAAAAGATAGTCTTCCTTTAAAGAGGGATAATTAGGAAAAATTGACAAAATCTGACTGTAAAATGCCAAATCAAAAGGGCAGTCTTCATCTCTGAGGCAAAAGTTGGAGAGAAAAAAAAAAAAATCAGATTATATATTTCCTCACCTTTCTTTTTGAATCTTGGAAAGAACCCAGCTTCAAGCCAGTTTCCCAGTGTAGAGGGAAGGAAATGCTATATACCAGACCAGAACCAGAAAAAAGGTATATCATTCTATATTTCTAGATCAGATTCATTTTATAAGGAAGGGCTTTTCCACTTCTGTTGCACATAAATAGGTTGAGAGTAGACAGGGTAAATGAAAGATCTAGTGCTTGGAGCACAAGTCTTGCAACCTACAGGCTTTGGGATAGTTGCAGATACTCGGCAACCCAGGCAGGGTTCATTTCCCTCAGCTATCTCCCAGAAGCACCCAGTTTGCTAAAACCAGAGTGAAATTTCAATCAGACACACTTTCCCAAGGCAACCTAAGAGCATTTTCAGGAAAAACCCATGGCAACCTATAAAGAATTAATAGTAATTGCTTCGTGTCCTTTTTCTTCTTTTTCTTTACCTGACAATGGAGCATCTTCATACACAACCCCTTTTGAACATCACTTTAAATATCAACCTAAAACAAAACACTAAAACATAACCTTTCTTCACCATTCTTTGACCTGCTAGAGCAACTCTTTACCTTCTTTAATCTTTCTTCTTCAAGGTCTCACCTGGGAACATCTCTCCCTCTGCATTTCTCTTACCCTTTCTCTGCAAACACCCCACAACCTCCTTTTAGTGGAAGGGCGCACATCTGCTCAGCCCAAGGCTCTGTCTTTTAGCAAGGCATCCCTTCTGTGCTCAATAACCAGCTTTACTCTCACACCAAAACACACAATCCCAGGTAACCTGAGAGTCACTAAGTGACGGCTTGGTCCTCCTTTTTGATGAGGTGCTTTGTAAAGTCAAATATGTGGCTATGGGACTGCAACCTCCATCTCTACCTCCCTCCCACTGTGCACTCCTGGTGCAGCTGGTTTCCTGCCCAGAAGCCAAAGTTCAAAATAATTTAAAACCAACCTGTTCCTTTCATACATGCCTAAAATGTGGCGGGGGGGGGGGGGGGGGGGGGGGGGGGGGGGGGGGGGGGTGGAAAAAGGCAAGAACACATTTAGAAAACTGGGTTAACTATATTCCAAGTCTCACCACTTCAGATGCCTCTTTCTTCTCTTTCATTTTACTAGTAGAAAGTGTGATGTAAGTGGCAAAAACAGGGAAATGAGAACTTCAGATTGCAAATTCTATTTGCAGTTTTTCCACTGACTTGCTATGTGACCTCAGGCAAATATATCTCTCTGCACTTCAGCTTAACCTTCTGTAAAATTGAGATACAAATGCTTTGACTTATCCATAGGCTCACAGCATGGTGTTACACAGCTTAATTAATTAATGTTTGTTAAACACTTATAATGAATGTTTCTATGCAAGTTTAAATTATTACAGGTTGTACCTTCATAAACTCTGGCTTATGACCCTTGAACATATTTGCCACAATGTCTGGTGCAACCCTTAATATTGCTACTCTCTTATAATAAATTATACTTAAAATGAGCCCTTTCACTGGAATGACCATGACTGTAGTTGTCTACACTTAACATTTACAGTCGCTGCATTAATTGGTCTAACCTTGTATAGCAGGTTTCCATGAAAATCAGAAGATTTCCTTGGTCATGTTTGAATTTGATTCATTATGTTCCCATGGTTTTAGTAACAGATAGGAGGCTTCATGTAAATTCATAGACATTTGCTGGTCTCCATTGGAAGAAGGCTCATTATGTCCATTCTCATGTAATTGATTGGTTTATGGACTCAGAATAAGATCTTTTTCACTTCAGTAATTTAGATTGTCATTCATTATGGACTTACGTATTTATTCATAAATCATAGAATCATGGAATGGTTTTGCTTGGAAGGGACCTTTAAAGATCATTCAGCCAACTGTTCTGCTATGAACAGGGACAAAATATATTTGAGAATCTTTTTTCGGTGATTATTCTAGAGCAGTAATGCTGTGATGTGTCCCAAAGAGAGGCTCTCAGTCTCCTAAAGGAGGAAATGTTTTACAAATTGTGTTCCTAAGTTCAGCATTCATTGTACCACGTTTTAATCTTTACCACAGGAAAATTAATTATGAGCATAATACCTTATTATGCTCATATGTGCTTATTAACAGTGTATATATTTTTAAGATAAATAATTTATAAAGTTTTACTGCAGCATCTTTAAAAATGTCTGACAGCAAAACTCAAGGGAGCAGAAAGGGACATGCTAATCAAAGGGCATGACAAATGCTAATGAAGAATGTGACCCACAGCCAAGGAATTGGCATATCAAATGCTCCAGTGTTTTATCACACAAGACAAAGGGAAAATTAATACAGCTCCATATAATGGTGATCTGCTGACAGAGGAAGACCCCACCTTCATTCAAGGAACAGCAGGAGCTCAGAACAAACCTCTCAGAAACAAAAATGCTAAACCAAACTGGCTTTGGGCTGCGGGACAGACAAGGTCAATACTGTCAACCTCCTGATAGTAAAGCAGCTGGAAAATTAAACATAGGACAGAAACTTTAGGGACCCTTATCCAGCCTAGCTATGAATTGAGATATGTTCTGGAGGTAAGGTAAGTTTGTCACATCTGCTGTAAATGTCAGGCTGGATATCACAGCTGCTGCCACCCGGAGCAGCAGAGATTGCACTGCTGTGTGCTAAATCCAGAGGGTTGGCAGGTATGGCACAGGGCTTCCAGAAAGCTGGGCCTTGCTAGAGATAAGAATGTAGGTTGGGCAGGCATCTAAAGTGACAGGACACTCTTGACTTACAGGGAGGGTAGAGGGTGAACCAGCTTCTGGGAGCACTTCAGTTTCAGCCTCAGTCCAGTCACTCCCCCCTGTGTTGAGTCAAGGTGAGTTGAGACTGAGCATTTGTTAACTCCTAAAGTTACATGCACTAATCTGGAATTGCATCCCAATCTGAGCATCCTTCATGTTAAGAAGTCAATACTGAACGCCAGAGTAGATTCAAGGGATTTTGATGCAACTTCTTTCCTTGCAGTCAGAACTTGCTCTTGGGCAAAGGTCTGGTGGCCAGATTTGCATTATTTTTCATAGTTTTATTAGTTTGTTTTCTCTGTTAGTAGATAATGATCTGGGACCAACTTCAGTGTGGTAGGTATTCTCTTTACAAAGTTCTGCAGTAATATAGGAGTATAGACCATGCACTGTTAACCAGCCTCCTGAAAATATCAACTTCTCAGTAAATGTGGTTGAACAAAATTAACTTTGAAAGTTTTATTTCAAAGTCATTTTTGCAGTCAACTTCTGAATAGATTAAATGAAGTTACAGCTGGAGACTGAGGACTACAGAGAAAGTCAGGGCAGGCACAACTACAGAAGTCTGCTGCAAATTCTTTTTACTGTTAAAACAATCTTAAATTGTGGAATTGAACAGGAAAACCACTCAAAAACTTTGAAGACAATGAACTTTCCTTGAGTATTATTTCCAGTACAATGCAAGCATTGATAGAAAACCAATGTCTTTTGTCCCTAAAAAAAAACCAAAGTAAGCAGATATCAAGGAAACAGAGCATTAACAATGATCCTGCCACTAACTCACTCTGGTATTTCACTTAATGTGTCATAGACACTTATTCTGTGCACATTAAGGTTATGAAAATAATTTTTTTAGTATTTCTATCATGCTTTGATGAAACCAAACATGTTAGGCTGAGCTGCCGTATTATATTCCTTTTTCTATGCTTGCTATAAGAAAGCCAGGCATTGTTCTAACAAGATAACAATATTCTATCAGTTTTTGGAATGATAAATCATGCCAGAAAGTACAATTCAATTCATTATTTTAATTCATGTCAGTAATTGAACTTCATTTTTAAAATTCAGTGAGAAGATTTCAAATTGTATCTCAAATGTAAGAAGATAACAAATACTAGTTATCAAAAATAAATTACTAAAAATTTCTACAAAGGCAGAAAAACATAGAGAGGACTTGCAAACCCGTGTCCAGATATCAAATTCACTAAGTGTAGGTTATAAATTTTAAAAGTAACACCAAATTTTGTTGACACTGGCAAAGGTAGGTCTTCTGTATCTACAGCATCTCACTTTTCCCAGAATTACGGAGTGGGTTGGGAAAGGGGTGTAAAATACACGCAAAAGCCTATGGAGAAACATACAGATATTCCCTCCCAGGGAGTAAAAAAACCCCAAAAGCCCAAGGCAGACAGATCCTTTTTGTGCTGTCTCGGAAAAGGGATGTCACAAAGGTATACTGGGCAGATAAATGCATGGAAGATTACAAGGACAAGCTCTAGTAAAAGGGCCTAGTTTGAATTTACTTCACCTGTTTATGATGGGATAGTTTGTCATTTTACCTTAAAGGTCTATTACCATTAATAAAAAATGGGTTTTGTCATTTCAAACCATCCTTTAAAGATGAGTTAGGCTAGGAGAGTGCAGATGTGGTGCTGCAGGAGGCCGGCAGGTTCTTGTCAACACTGTAAGTAAGGTAAAAGGCCAAGTCTTCACAAAAATAAGCAAAGAGGAGAGGAGATGGAGATTATTCCTATTATCACACACATACACAGAAAAACCTGCCCTTGGTGCTGAGAGATACTGACATTTCCCTTTGAGACTCTGTCAAATTGCAGGATAATGATCCAGGCCACAAATAATTCTTAGACATATTTATAAACCCAGGTGAGAACAAGTTAGACAACTTGAAAAAACTTAGTGCTCTAACAAGGGATCCAGCAGCGACTTTGGACGCAAACAAGAAAGCTGAAAGATGGCATCATGACTGTATATTAAATTTACTTGTAATTTCTCTTACTGTTCTGCATTGCAAACAGAGTAGCTGCACAGTGGTAGGAAAGAATGTGCCAGGTGGCTATGGGCTCAGAATTACCATTTTGTACATATTATCTACTTAAAAATGCAACCTTAATTAAGGCTCAGGCTCAGCAACTGACAAATAGCGGTCCGCGAGTGAGTGAGTTCTTCCAAGTAATGAGAATTCCTTGCAGAAAGCACAAATGCAACAACATTTTATTCACCATTTTATTCACTATGGAAATCTAGGACTCCATTCAAGGAACACATGCAGAGCACACTGCTGTTAATTGGGAAGATGTAATTAAAGTACCCACGAGCCACCAGCGTGTGGAGACACCTAATGGACATTACAGAAAGCAGTGCATTATGCTGGACTATTCTCAGCTGTTTATTTCCCAAAAAAGTCACAGCTGAAAGTGGATGCTAGTGAGCAAAACACCGAGTGACATAATCCCAGTCACTAAGTCATGGAACAAGCTTGACAGATCCATCAGGAAAACCCACATGGCTTCTCAGGAGCTATGACTGATGTGACAGAAAAGCAAAGTAGATGCTCAGCAAGTTTTCAAGCCCAAAGACCAAGCACAGAAAGACCTGCAAAAACCCCCACACCCACCCTTCTATGAACCAGGGAATTCCTGCACAGAATAGCTGAGGGGGCTGCCAGCTCCATTTGTTTGCCCACCAGGAATGGATCTCATTCGGCGGCCCTATGTGCATTCATCACAAGATACAAGGGCCAGGAGGATGTAACCATCTCACCTACACCAGCTATAGCTGCCTGCTCAGGTCAGAACCCTGAGAAACTTTGACAGAGGTGCCAAACTGGAGAGATTGCTCTATTACAACCAAAAATGGGACTTCCGATGCTTAAAAGGAATCACTTCAGCACCCTTCAATATTACTGGGTTGAAACAGTGAAGGGTGAAGCAGTCAAGAGCAGCAGGAGAATAGTGTGGCAGCCTGAAGCCAGGACCAAGCTCAGGTTGCTAAAAGATTGATGAAGTGATGAATTTACCCTGCTAAGAGAAGGGAATAGCTTGAGGGGCTTAATGGCAAGAAATTTAAAACTGATAAAAGGCAGAGGTTGGGATCTGGTTTAAGCAAATCCTAACACAACCTGGGCCCCTCACCTCCACAGTATACTTGTTGCCTACACCACAGGAGACAGACACAATGAGTAACAAGAATACCAAAAATTTGCATTTCACAGACACTATATTGTATTAAGTCTCAGTTATAACATATTTGTAATATTAATAGTAAACTCATTTTTATAAGATAAAATCCTTGAGAAATTGCCAACTACCTGAAGCAAACTAAACTATGGCTTTAGACACAAATTTTAATATTATAGGAGCCCCTTCGAACTACCTTCAGTATCCACACAAAGGGCTTGTGATGCTTAAACTTATAAAAATAGATCAGTAAGTCTTGATTTGTGCTTTCAGCAGAATGCTGTTTCACTCTGAGGATGCCCATTGTGTTGGGGCTCTGTATTGATAAGACAGCAGTGTCTGGGTAAAACCACAGAGAGAATCTTTCTATTGTGCCCTTTGGCTAATGCACACAGAACTGCATTTGTATGCACAAGGGATGCAGCCAGCCGTGACACTTGTGAAAGGGTTACAAAGCTGTTCTACTTAGATTAAAAATAAAAGTAAATAGTCCTCTTACCATTATGTACACTTAACATGGAAGAACTCATCTGTAGAGGAGCAGGAGAGGAAAAACTGAGCATTTACAATATGTTGAAGGGAATTGGGTAGGAAGGAGTTGTAACTGGCAATTATTTAATTAACATTAACATCCAAACTAAACTGGATGTGTCACTGCTACAGCAGCAGCCACGTAAATCCAAGAATCTCTGGAATGGAGCTAAGACAGAATTAATTCAAGCACAAACAAAAATAACTGTTATTAACTGAGGGGATGAGTGGTCACTTCTCTTCCCTCTGAAGATCTGAATTTATTTTGTGTACCTTGATTCTGCAAAGAACATGGCCCTTTAATGTCCTATCCAGGACAAGGAAAATGTGTTTATTTTTAAAAGGAGCACGCCATAACATTTAATTTCTTTTTTAGCCATTACTTAAGACTTGATTCAAAATATAAATCTCCAAAACTCCTGGTGTAATCACACTTTTAATGTTTTAGATCATGTTCATTATAAATAAGCTTCTTCTAGAATAATGTGATCTAAAAGACAAGCTGTCAAAATTCCTTGTTAAATATAAACTGACAGCATTGGAAACATGCTCAGCTGAAAAATAGCAAAGTTTATGTACAAGATATTATTAACAGTTCATGATCTTTCACATACACTGTTCATTTATTGGAACCTATGGCCTGAAAGTTGCCATCAGTTCATATTTCAAAAGAGATTTTTCTTTAGCAGCTTTTTCTTAATGCTGTGTCAGTCAGTGACTGTCCATAACTCAACTAGCACCCTGCCATGTAATAGAAGTATTCAACAAGATGATTCAACCACACATGATATTGTTTTAAGAAATAGGTGAAAAAAGCTTGCATTCCCCAGAAAATCACATGAGCCTCTTTGGGAACCAATAGATACAAATATTTTTTGCTTTTTGCAAACACATCTGTGCTGTCCTAAACTGTTTGAGGTTTTTTCAGTTTAAGTTTGGCAAATGTATTCATCTTTAATGAGCCAAAACCCAGACATTTGAAATAGTGTTTTACAGATGTTTCCAAAATATTTTACCAAACACAGACCATAAATATAGCTTCCAAGAGCCAATCACAGACTAAGCTGTCTAGAAAAGAGAAATTCATCATCACATGTTATGTTTTCTCACAACAAATGACACAAAAAATATCTGATTGCCAGAAGAGGGCTGGGAGAAGGAGAAAACAAAAATGTGAGTGGTGATTCTCAGGGGTCATACTAGGACCAGCACTGTTTAACATCTTTGTTGGTGACATGGACAGTGGGATTGAGGGCACTCTCAGCACATCTGCCAATGACACCAAGCCATGTTGTGCAGTCATTCACTGGAGATCCATCCAGAGGGACCTGGACAGGCTTGGGAGGTGGGCCTGTGTGAACCTCATGAAGTTCAACAAGGTCAAGGGGGAAGGGGCCTTGCACCTGGGTCAGAGTGATCTCAAGAAAAATAAAAAGAATGGGCAGAGAATGGATTGAGAGCAGACCAGAGGACAAGGACTTGGGAGTGCTGATTGATGAGAAGCTCAACATGACCCAGCAATGTGCACTCACAGTCCAGAGACCCAACCACGTCCTGGGCTGCATCCAAAGCAGCGTGGCCCGCAGGGTGAGGGAGCAGATTCTGCCCCTCTACTCCACTCTGGTGAGACCCCACCTGGAGTGCTGTGTCCAGCTCTGGGAACTCCAGCATAAAAAAAGATATGGAGCTGTTGGAGTGAGTTCTGAGGAGGTCACAAAGATAATCAGAGGGCTGGAGCACCTCTGCTATTGAGACTGGCTGAGAGAGTTGAGGCTGTTAAGGCTGCAGAATAGAAAGCTCTGGGGAAAACTTATAGCACCCTCCAGTACCTTAAAGGACTACAGGAAAGATGGAGAGGGATGTAGGGATAGGACAAGGGACAATAGCTTTAAATTTCCAGAAGGCAGCTTCAGTTGAGATGAGTTCTGCTGGTCAGAGCATGGTGCTAATAACAACATGGTTGTGCATTCAACCCCATATGAGCTATCCACTGAAGGGCTGGACTCAGTAATCCTTCCAACCCAGAATATTCTGTGATTCTTAGATAAAAGGAAGAAATTCTTTACTGAGAGTCTGGTGAGACACTGGCACAGGTTCCCCAAAGGAGCTGTGGCTGCCCCATCCCTGGAAGGGCTCAAGCCATGTTGGATGGGGCTCTGAGAAACCTGGTCTAGTGGAAGCTATTCCTGTCCATGGCAGTGAGGTTGGAACTGGATGATCTTTAAGGGCCCTTCCAATCCAAACCATTCTCTGTTTCTATGACTCTAAAAGTTCAGAATCTAGTTTTTGGCTTCTCTCCTTTCCTGCAGGTGGAATGCACAATTCCCTGAAGTCCCCTGATTTCTCTTTGGCAGGATAATAGGAATCATATAGTGGATGAGCTGCCTGGTGATTAGCCTGGCAAGTGACAAAAAAACCCCCAAACCTGCTGGGTACCAACTGCTGCCCAGCATATGACTAAATGAAAGATATGGAAGGGAATAAGTGCATTGGTAAGTGCTGCAAAGTGTTAAGACCAGCAAGCACCTGGATCATCTGGATCCTGCCTAATGAATATTTTCTCCAGGAAAAAACTTGCCTTCCCAAAAATTCCCATAAATTTGCTCTCTACTATTGACTCTCCTTGAAATTTCTCTGTGTAAGAGCTTCAGTCTTGATGCTATGAACATTTTACATAAAGCTATGCATACAATTTTAAATGAAAAATATGAGTAAAGAGTCTCTTTACTGTTTTATAGTTTTGTAGTGATAATTAGACCTTTTAGTTTCTCAGTCTTAAACACAACATCCCTGACACACTCCGACACAGATCAACTGGTATATGGTATAAAACCATTCATAAACCTTTTTTCTTCTGCAGAAGATGCATTTTCTGGCATCTGTTAACTGTCTTGCTATATTTATTTAAGACTCAGGATTTAAGAACCTGACTCAGATTCTAAAAATCTATGACACACATGCACACATACAACCCCAACAACCTGACACTGGAGGGCACAGAAATTAAAGTATGTGTGTAAGACAAGTGATTAAAAAGAAAAGATACAATAAAAACTCCTGAGCAACTAGAGCTCTCCAGAGAAGCAGAAGGAAACAAAAAAAAAAAAAAAAAAAAAAAAAAAAAAAAAAAAAAAAAAAAAAAAAAAAAAAAAAAAAGTTAAAACCAGAGTTTGGCAAGCATAGATAGGAACAGGAAGATTTTCTTTGGATTACTTCAATCACAGATGTACCAGATTTGTACATTAGCCTGTGACTGAGGAAAAAATCATTTATCAGAATGTGCAGCACAAACACGAATATTGAGTTCCTTGACACAAATGAAGCTATTGAGAGAGATTTCATAACAGAACTCAGAGGAAAGAGTTGGACAGTTTATAACAGATTTGATACTGTTGAGACAAACGTGCAGTTTAGAGGACTTGTGATATTCCTAATTCTGGAGATCATATTGAACTGCGAATAAGAGCTCCAAATGGAGGGAGGAGGAGATGTGAGGAATTCCTTATTCCAACTCCAGGACAAAAAGAAAGAACATTTCCAGGATTTCAGACCAAAAGTAAACCCGACTGCAGCTTGTGGAAGGAAGATAAGACAAAATGGACACAATTAGAAAAATCTCTCCAGAGGAATCTGCAGACTCAAATAGAAGGAATTTGCAAAACCAGTGTGGAAGGCTCAATCAAAACAGACACAAAACCAGTTCGAAGTTCTATCTGTTGCCTTTGGAAAGGCTTTCCATATTTTTGAGAAACAGAAGCTGAAAAAGAATCAAATTTTACCATGGCCTTGTTGAAGAGGCATTTGCACCCTACGTGCCCACAGTGAGTTTTTTTCTGATTAGTTAAGCATGGCAGGGAAGTTTAATGCAATAGCTGAAACCATCTGAAGAGAAGGCATACTCGCACACCACACAAGTAACCACAGATTAGGCTGTGGATAAATGATTCTCATTGTAGGTTTATAGGAGCTTGACTTAAGGATAAAGGAAAATCTTGGAAAAATATGGTTTGTATTTTTTCAGAGAAAGATCATATTGATTCAAGGGATGAAAACACAGCAAATGCTCAGGCTCATTATGAGAGCTTAGGCTGTAACACAGAAGCCTATGAGGGTAGGCTCAAAAATCAATTCTATCATGTCTTTAATAGGACTGAAAAGTCAACAGAATACAAGATAAATATGATGCCCCATCCCTGGCAGTGCTCACAGCTGGGCTGGATGAGGGCCTAAGCAATCTGGTCTAATGGAAGGTGTCCCTGCCCATGGCAAGAAGGTTGGATGAGATGACCTTTAAGGGCCCATACAACACAAACCATTGTATGATGAAACTCAGTTGTTCCATCACAAGTGTCCCTAGGAATGCCCCTGAAGTGCTCAGATACAGATGCCAACAAGTGGAACAAACACCTGAGAATGACGTACACACGACCAAGAAAACTTTCCTATCACAGGTGCTTTTGTCTGCTAGTGCTACAGTACAAGATGAAGTTTGTCAAAAATATTTCTAGATATTGACACCTTATTTAAATAAACTATAACCATAATCCCTTTAAGTATACTGAAAGTACTTCTTGCTGTAGGTCATACTTTAATAATTAATATTTGATATGAAACTTGAAAAAATTATTATATATCCCAATATGATAATTCAAGAAATTGCATATCTATGTAGATATTAAGATTTTATCCATACCAGAAATATTCATGCACTGAGTTGGAATGACTATTTCCACCACATAGAAACAACACCCTTAGAAAATATGAAAATCTCCACCTTTATGTGCATATAAGCATGTCAAAGGTTTTACATATTAAATTCTGAACCTGGC
The DNA here is from genome assembly GCA_013401135.1 of Cettia cetti. Lineage (NCBI taxonomy): Eukaryota > Metazoa > Chordata > Aves > Passeriformes > Sylviidae > Cettia > Cettia cetti. Next base: position 36,547 of record VZUI01045711.1, on the reverse strand, counting down.
ATACCAGATGTGCTAATGATAACTAATGAGTCACAATATGAAATGTTCTGAGTTTAAGTACACTGCAAAAATGCGTGCACATTACCTTGAACTCAGATCATCCACAATCTAATCCTTTTGTGGAAAAACTATCAAAATTGCCTTAAAGGATGCTTTAAAAAAAAACAAAAAACAAAAAAAAAAAAAAAAACCAAAAAAACTTTGGCATGCTGAAATTCAAAAACAAAGTCTTTGATTCTGGACCTCAGAAGTACTAGCCATGTGGAGACAGGCCCAAATAGGAAGCTATTTGCTTCAAAAAGGATTAATAAAAAAAGGCAGAGGTGAACTGAGATGGAGGAACTCTAAGTTGTTGTCTTCAAGCTCTAAGCTCACTTCTCAGAGACAAAAAAATATAGAACCAATAACTTCATTGTTTATTTTAGAATATTTTTTCTGAGTTCAATATTTGTTTAAATAGAGCAGTAAGTGAATTCATTGCACTGAAAGTTTGAGAACATTTTTTGTTTCTGTTTATCTGAATAAGATTACTGTCCTGACACCCACTCATAAATAATAAATAATTTATATACACTTCCTTTATTAATTTATACCACAGGAGAATGAATTTCAGCACTCAAAGTAGCTGCACATCACACTAAGGATTCCTTGTTTAATCGTTCACAAGGACTACAGTGCACTATCAGACCACCCAGTCCCAACTCTGCAAGATCTGACTGTGAGCAGTCAGAGACTCATTTGGGAGAAGGATGAGAAATTCTTGATAGGCAGATGGGAGCTAGCCTGTCCCCATCCCTGTGTCTGCTGGTGGCAGGCTCAAGCCACAAGGCATGAAATTTTACATAATTTCCCTCAATAATAGCTCTGGAGATTTAATCCATACATAAAATATGCAATCTCTTTTTCTGTTTACTTTATTTGGCTTTTACTTATTATTGTGGCCATTTGCTACTATATATTATAGAAATTACTTGCATTTTTTTCACAATTTTTAGTTCTTAATTATGTAGTCTATTTCATGTCAAAACGAAAAATAATCCAACTTCTTTCTTGAGGCTTTGGATCCTCTTATTCATTTCACTTCCATCTCATCTCTAAATGAAAAATGTCAATTCCTTCTGTCCCTATTCATATCAGAATGTTTCACCTCATTCAGCAATATGATACACCACGAGCTCTGATATCTCCTTTTTGCAATAAAATGGCCAGACCTGAGCAGTATTAAAATAAGTTTCAACAAGTGATTCATGTAAAAGGCTTATAAAAACTTTTGTGCTGTTTACCATCCTATTCTTTAGGAATTCTCACATCCTGACAGCTTTTCTTATTACAAATGTGCCTGGAGCAGAAGTCTTCATTGTACCTCCTACAGTGAAGCCATGTCCTTGCCTATTAAATATGTACCAGCTGTGACATTTAGTTGGTTTTTATTGTGACAAATATTAGAATACTGAGATACATTACTCAAATTCAGAATACCAAGCTTCAGCTGAAATACTCCCTGAAGAAGGGAAAAGTGGCTGTCAGCAAGTGACCTTATAAGACCAGAAGCAAATAAAATTACCAAGGGCAGTAGGGAATATATGGGAGGAAACCAAGAAGAAAGCAACAAACTAATTTAGCAAAATTAAGCTCAAAGCATTTCTTAAACTTAGGAGCTATTGGAGGTCTCCATTACATGAGTGGAGAAATCATTATCCAAAACATTTTGAGAAAATAGCACAAGGCCACTTCTGTGTCTGGTCACTACTGTGCTGGTGATCTCCTTAAAGGAACCAAGCACCGAATGACTTAAAAATCTTACCTTGTACGCAATCTGAAAATATGAAATTGTGCTAAAATGATTAAAACAATGATTAGATAAATTTCAATCTGTATTAATGCCTTATGTTCAGCTGCTGAGGTTAAATAAAACAGTAAAAACTAACCAACATTCTAACTGAAGCTGTTCCTTTGATGTCTGCAAAATTTATTATGGCAAAAACTCAGTGGCTTCAGGCAAATGCACACAAGTTTAACTTTACACCTGTGAAGAGTCATGTTAAAGACAAATGGATCACTCACAATTTCAAGTTAAGCAGAGTGGTACATCCCTGAAAAACTGGGTCAAAATGTGAAACTCCCATTGAGTTTAAAAAACACACTTTGGCAACCCTGAACACAGTGCTAGCCTGGTAATTTATACTAAAAACAAACAAATGCACTAAAGAGAGTTTATAAATATTAATTTGACATTTCTACTGACACAAATAAAAGCTATAAAGTCAAGTATTAAAATAATAGGATACGCTTGTGTGTTCTGTAGCTTATACATTGTGGGGTTTGGTTAATGCTTTTCCACTATTTATATTTCCAAAAAAAATTTTTGCAAAATGTTCTGCATCTTATGGGAACCTAAGCATGAATTTCAATTTTTTTTCATTTCAAGAAGGTAGATGAGAGAAGTGTCTGTTTACTTGTCATTTTGAAATGCAGATAGAAGTCATGCAGATGCAGATAAAAGAGTCCCTCCTTGTCATACCAAGTAGCAGTGGTTAATTGTGATGCATCATGAAGTATGTGCATTGTCAAGAAGCAGACACATTAATCTTGGAAATGTCATCAGGCAGATCAAGACACACTGGTCAATAAAACCCAAATGGCTTTGTCACTCTGAAGGTAAAAAGAAGAGATGACTTAACTATAAATAAGCATGGAGACTTCCAGTTCAGCTTTAATTGCATTTTCCTTTAACTTTGAATTTTAGATTGTTCCCCACTGACTTCAGTCAAAAATCATGTGTTGTATTTGGGTAACAATTTCAGAGAGCTTTTCATCTAGTTCTTTGTTCCAACATCTTAATCAAGGCCTCCCTCCTTTCACATCCTCTATAAAACAAAAACATCTGTAAGTGTTTCTGTTAGAAATATGATGTCCTGACATTGAGCCTCAGACCTCTGATGACCAACACCATCATGAGGTACCACCCTCAGCTACAGCACCACCAGCCTGTGTGTGCCTGGACAAATGCTGCGAGCACCCCATGAAGCTGAGGGCGTTTGCCATGGAATGGGGATCTGCTGCCAGGAGACCCCTGTGGACAGGTTCATCACTGGCTAGAGATACCTAAGGGAAAAAAGTATTTAAACTGCGCCTAAGACAAAACACATTGTTTCTATACTGATTATATTATTTTATTAAAAAACAGGGTTTCTGGTTCTGCAATCAACCTTTCAAGGCATGTATTTTCTATCTGCCTCATGCTCCTGTTTGTTTAGGACAACTACAGACCTCCTGAAAAGAGCTCATTTTTCAAGCTGCACAGAATGTCCCCAGTGCTCAGGTTCCATTCTCCCACACCTGGAGAACAAGCAAATGAAGGTCCTTGTGAAACCACCTCTGCAGGAAGCAGTCCCTCTCAAGTCATTTGCTGTAACCAGTTAAGCCACAAAGACTTCTTCACCCATGCACAAAACCCATTTTCTACCTTCCTTGGGTCCAACTGAAACCATTGCAGACCGTTACCAAATAAATTATATTGTTTATTTTGGTGATACCATTATCACTTAAATGATATTAAGTGATCTCCAACTTGCCAGTTTCTAGAAGATGTAGCCTGGCCTTGGTTATATCACCAATACTATGAAACCAAGATGAACAGAATTGCAGTAAGGGTTGGGGCAGAGGGGGAAAGGAGAAAGACACAGTAGCACAGGCTTGAGATAGCTCTTCATCTGTGCCTAGAACAAAGCACTGTTTATTATTGTGTCCCTCAGATCACAGAGCAGGGCCCTGTTGAGATAGGGGACTCAGAACATACCCATTTCAAACAGAAAACATCTGAGGCTCCCAGACAGCCAGGGAATACAAGAATTATCAGTCAGCATGAAAAGGATATGCCTTGGCACGCTATCAGCTTGTCAAGGTTTCTGTAAGGCATCACAGGAAAAAAAAAAAAAAAAATACTTCTAAAACGACTTGAAAGTTGCTTTGTTGCTGTTTCAGAGAGCTCCTTCCACATGTGAGGGTAAGTATGGGAAAGGTGATGAGTTGAAGATGTAAAAACAAGAGGAAGGGATCTGGTATCATCAGCACATCAAAGATGGGAATTGACATTTAAAACGAACAAGAGAAGACAAACCATGTGGGGATGCGACAAGAAGGTTCTTCAAAACGAACACAAGATTATGTTGGATAAAGAAAGACAGAGGAACTAATGGAACAATGCAGGAAGGAGGTGATGTTGTCAATGTACTGGGATAAGACAATGCCTCTGCATGTAAGTTTTGAATTCATTTAAATGGGAGAAGACTGGAGAAGATAATATTGCCTTAAGTGTGATGCCAGGGATAAGAGCCTAGTTAAGACATCTAGTGATGTTATAGTCACAAAAAGACCGCATCCTGAAAAGAGGATATGCAGAAGGACTCGTAAAATTTGACCAGACTGGATGTAAGAAAGCTCACCTTCATGATTTTGGCCTCAAAGACAGACCAGAAGTGACAATGGAAAATATTCTTCTCAGCCTGGAGAAAAGGAGGCTCAGCACAGACATTATCACTCTCTACAAACACCCGAAAGTAGTCTGTAGCCAGGTAGGAGTCAATTGCACAAGAAGAAATTGCCCCAAGTTGCAATGGAGGTTTAGACTAGATAACAGGAAAACAATTCCTCACTGAAAGGGTGGTGAGTCATTGGAACAGGTGGCCCAAGGAAGTGGTGGAACCATCATCACTGGAAATGTTCAAAAGACCTGTGGATGTGGCACTTGGGGATACGGTTTTACGGTGGGTTTGGCAGTGCAGAGTTACTGGTTTGACTCAATGACCTTAGAGGTCATTTCCTAACAGTTCTGTGGTTCTATGACTCTATCAATTATTGACAGTCATGTGTCAGAGGTGGCTAAAACTGATTTCCAGATGTCAGACCTGCCAGAAAAGCAATCCCTGACCACTGTTTGGACAGATTAAAAATGGCCTGGATTATCCAGACAAGTCTGTGCCCCATCAACACAGACATGGTAAGATAAATTTGTATTTGTGGACAACAGTACCGAGAAGTTAAAAAGGCATAAAAAAAAAAAAATCAAGGGCAGATCTTTGTGGCATTCTCATAGAAAGATGGAGAAGGGTCAGAAGATGACAAAATGGGACAAAAATGTGACAAATGTGATTCCAAATAAGATATGATCACAAAAAAAAAAAAAAATTGATTCAAAAGATGCTGAAATCCCTGAAGAGGAAGAACATCCTGGGAAAAGGGTATGGTCAATGGCATCAAAAGCAGCTGTAGGTCAGTGAGGGCAGAGGCACACAGAGAGAGAGACCTGGCTTGGTGTGAGCCCCTGCAGCCTTAGTTGAAGGCAGGGAAGGGATGACAGTTGGACTGAAGAAAGTCTAAATCAGAATCAGAAGAGAAAGTTTTATTTTAAGACAAAATCTCTCACTTCCTCTGTTCTGTATTCTTTCATATTTTTGGCTTCATGCACTTACAATTTCTTACTTATGTAACTCCTAGGAAGTGTGCAGATGGAGAAGAATTACTGGGATTATGGTCCTAAGGTTGGATAAGTGTTACCGGACAGTTGCCATATGCCCACACTTGCTGCGACTCCTTATATAAACACTGTGATCAAAGTGGCCCTCCCCCTCCCCTCCAGGGAGCACACCCCCCAAGGTAAGGCTCATCTTCATCAAGGGAAACATTGAGAGCATCCCTCATTCAGTGCTTCTGCACCACAAAGTCAGGCAAGAAAAGCTGGCAGTGTCTTCTGCTCATGTGGCAGCAACCCTGCTTTCCACTCTGTAGCTCCCTTATACAATCTGCAAGGTGTCATTCAAAGCCAGACGTTGTCACAGTTGCAGTGCTGTTGCTCTGTGCTGCATTGCCTCAGTGGATAAAGATTTCATTTTCTAGAACTGTGGAAATTGAACCTTTTAGAAGAAATCAGCCCTAAAAGCTAAATAGTTGTGCTCGCACCTAACTTAATTTGAAAGATTATTCTCCTATTTGTCTATTACTCCCACTTCCTTAATGGGTTCCTCTTGTGTTTATGGGCTTTCTGTTAATTGAACATACTCAGGATCACAGTTTCAGCAAATTATTTAGTGAGAAGGTAGAGAAACCTTTACCTATTTCAACAGATGAACAGAGCTTCAGTTACAGTGAAATAAAGAACATACCCTCATTAAACTAACATTTAACCCAATGTCACAAGGGGTGCAGTTCCCATTAAAAATCATGAATAGAGCTGCAAGCTCTGGACCAGTTAATGATGGATGCTAATTAGCACCAGTTGAACAGAAGAAGCCATCTTAACTAAACAGACAAATATCTACACTGAAAAAGCCATCAAGCTCCCACTTATAATGAGGTTAATTTAAACCTACTGTTGAACACAACCAGGCCTTCAGCTTGAAGGAGACACTCATCTCCCTTCTCCTAACTGCAACAGGGAAAATGTGTTTTAAGTTAGGAACTTCCAGTTCTGAACTTGTAGAGTGAATGTAGGGGCGAAATCCTTCTGTCCCTGGCAAAAGTCATCCCGGCTCAATTGCTCCAGGGTTAGTCTACACTGCTAGGAAAAACTCACCACAGAACAGTGGATTCAGGCTCTACTTCATGTCAGAGAAAACAAAATCCTCACTAAAGACTGCAGCTCCAGTGGTGTTATGTCACACAGAACACCTACTCTTGTTCTTCAACTTTCAGCTATACTACAACATCACTTTTCTCCAAAAAGAAACCTCAAGTGCTATACTGGATATAATATTACAAAATTAGGTTTATTAAATTACACGTTCCCTATCTGAGTTTTCATTTCTCCCCTAAAACATGATCATCTTCTCTAACCATCTGGGCTTTCTCCTTGTCCATTTTATTCCTTTTTTCACTCCATCTCAGGCTAACACAGCAAAATTCTGCAAAACTTCATGGGCTGCAGTTAGTGACTGATTTGGGATCACTTCACATATTTCTTCAGCTCTTTCATCTTTGTCCTTCACTTTGTTTTTCTCAACTCTGTACCACTGGTTTTAAAGTCAGCCCTGAAACTCAGCACAGTTTGAGTGAGGCTGCATCCCTTCCATAGTAACTCCAGGTGTAGAAGCTCTAGGAGTAACAGGATCAGGGATGTCACCAAGGTGCATTTCAAGATGCAGTGCTCATGCTCAAACCCTTAGTAAAATATTCCACTAACAGCACATGGAAACAACTAGAACTCAGTTACCTCTCTCAAAGTGTTTCCAGCTGAGCAGAACCATTAAAACAAAAAGATACTGGCAAATATGATTAACCATACAAAATTTGGCACTATGAAGAAGAAGGGTTGTTGACTGATTTTCTCCCCAAGACAATTTTTCTGAGTATCATCATGGCTTTTAAAGGGATGTTGATCCATTCCTGACAGCAAAGACCATCAGGATTAATGGCTACTACAGGCAGACCTCCACTGAGAAGATATTCCATATTTGTCAGATTTGTCTTAGCTCACTGTTTCTTGGCATTACTCCATTTTTCAGAGGCAAGAAGGATTTTGCTTTATAGGATTTGCAAACAACTGGGGAAGGTAGGAGCTTCCTAATATTGTCTGAAAAGACCTCAGCTGTGAAGCAATCCACAGCATCACCTCATTAATGTTACACCTAAATCATCTTTGGCCTCTCCGCTGACACTTTGCCATGCTAAAAACAGAGGTAGCTCAGCTGAAGTGAACAATATTTCACTTGTTCACAGCTGCATTCAGAGCTAGCAATTGCTTCTCATAGACAGATAAAGCTAATGCCAGTTGTTACTAATGCAACTGAAAATAAAGTTCTAGAATGCAAAAAAAAAAAAAAAAAAAAAAAAAAAAAAAAAAAGAAAATCTATAGAAGATGTAAGAAGTCAGATTCTCAGATGCTGGGAACTAACACAAGTCAGTTTGCATCAGCAAAGAGTCTGGCCCCAAATTTCTATTTCAGAGGTTGAAATTGAAAAACCAAACTAGAAACTGATAACTTGGAAGAGGAATGAAAATCAAATGAGAAATTTATATCAAAGGTGAATAAATTTTGCCAGAGGTTACCATTGTGTTAAAGGAGGTCTCAAAACATTGAAACAAATTTTAAAGAAGTCTTAGAAGTACCTGAACATGACTTTTACCTTTTGAAATAGCTTACTTTGTACCTACTCAGACCTGTACAATTGAGTATGTTTCATAGTGGGAGCAGGGAATTTGAAGAGCTGTGCTTCCACTTAATGACAGCAAATAGAGGCCAACAACAAAAAGCCTTTTAAAAATGAAATAACAAAGGAAATAAAGCACTGGGATCCCTGCTTGTGAAATTCATGCTTATGATCAGTTAGAATTAAATGATGCTTTTTGTTAGAAAATGAAATATAGGGTTTTCTATAAGCATAAATTGTTATTTTTCCCCAGACATTCCTAGAGAGATTACAGAAGCAGCTTTTAAGCTAATAAATCAGAAACCTTCTCAATACGAGCAAGTTTAGCTTCCCTGTGCTCCTGAGAATATCAAGTCAAAGACAGCTGCCTAATTTATATTTTCTAAGTAGAAGATAAAGCTAATTATTTTTAAGTGGAACAATAATTGCCATCAGAAATTAATTCCTTTTGTAGACAAAATCCCAGACACGATTTAGAAAAGAGAGAGATGTTTCAGTCTTCTATTGATTTGTGGATGATTTGATTTGATCTGCAATGAGGACTAACCAGCACCGTGCTTGGTTACAAATGCCTAGCAAATCAGATGGGCACTTTTCTCACAGGGAAGACTGCAAGTCCTTCTTGGAAGGCTAAATAGAAAATAAACTGTGAGCAGAAAGAATAATTAATACTGCTAGAAATAGCGGAGGGAAACAAAAATAAAAAGAAATAAAAAATAAACATAAATAAATAAATATCTAAATAAATAAATAAAAGTTCAGATTAAAGGTCAAAATGGACTGACAGGAGACCAGAGTGCAGACTCTGGATAAAGCACCTCCTGTTCCTCGAAGGACTCCAAGGAGCTGGTGGATGGTGCCCCATGGCACTGCCCAGAGCCATGAGAGGACAGGGACAAGGAGACCTCACAGCCACCCACGTCTTCCCATCCAGCTTTCCCTGCTGCCACTGGACCCCACAAAGCCCTCTAAATACTACAGATGCCTAGAGAGTCATGATAAAAGTTTTCAAACTCAACTGCTCTTTGCACACCTCTGCTCTTTGTGCACCTCTGTTGCAGTCTTGGCTCTTTTTTTCATCATTCAACTGTGTTTGCATATCCACCTGTGTAAAGCTAACACAGAGCTGTATCTCTTCACTGGATAGACTGCAAACTTGCCTGTTGCCCATATGGAAAAGCCATCACATCTAATGCTGCTGTTGTCACCTCATGGCCTGTGCTAGGAGTAAGAAAATCCTTCTTGAAATGACAGTGTCATTTTCCTTGGAGCTTAATACACCTCAGATTTCTATTTAATACCGTCACAGCCAGCCTCTGCCTTAGAGAGCTGGATATTATTGAAACTGCAAGAGCTTCCAAAATCCATTACCAAGAACAAACTATCTCCTGACGGGCTTGTGTTCTGTTCACACCTGTTGTTGACACAGAAAAACCCACACATTTTAAACCTTCCCCAGTTGTTCTATTTGCAAACCATTTGAGGACTGCTATAACTTTTCAGTGCTCTGTTGTTCCACCCAGAGTGTCTCCTCAGCTTGCTTTGCTCCTGATACAATTTAATAATGAGAGCTTACAATCTGTCTCCATTACGTCAGCAACACTACTCAAATGACTGCAGTATGCGGAAAATCATTTTCATTCTGTCTCCAGCCCACACACTTACCAGGGAAGGCTTAGGACCACAGTTTGTAAGGATATAAAGAAGATTTAACAGAGAAACAAGTCACTATAGCAACACAGGTTAAAAATGAGAAATTACATTTTGTGGTAAGAAGGGAAAAGATTATTTTATTAATTTTTTTTTTTTTAACTAAAAACATAGGGGTCTCAGCCTGTAAGTTTGTGTCTTTTAAACACTCAAAAGGTACCATCTGGGGATACACAGTGTCATTTCCTAGTACATGTTTCTGTTGTCTTGGGTTTTTTCCTACATTGCATTCCCATTTCAAACCTTTCCTTTGCACTCAAAAAAAAAGCATCCTACCTTCCTTTTCATATGAAGCTTAACATTCTTTTGCTATTTCCCTGGACTCCAGTAGCTGGAGAAGAGTTTACATAAAAACTCACAATATTTGAAAGCCTTACACTCCACGCTCACTTTTAAGCATATGTCAGCAGGATCAGAGGCCAGCCTGCTCAGGTTTTCTGCCTTAAAACCTACCATCATGCTGTCAGTGTATTCACATGGTTTTCCTCCAAACTCTACAGTTAATGAGGAGAGTATTTCAACCACGTTGTCTCTGCATTTCTCCGACCACGGCTGCTATTGATTAAAGCCATTCACAGAGCTGCTGTCAGCTCGGGGAGCTCACACACAGCTGCTTCCAGTCAGCTGCACACATTCCTGGTCAGGGAGGTATGGAAAGGAGCTGGAACCCCAGCCACCTGTTACAACATGTTTAAATAAGCAAGGTTGACTGTATTTTCTATAAAAATTCTAATAAAAATTCTTAGTTATGGTTTATCATCAGAACATTCCTGGAATTTAGTAGGGGACATTTTATTGCTTTTCTAGGTAGACCTGATAGACAGAGCTCATCTGTCATGGGCAAAAGGGATGAGCAATGGGAAAAGTGTAGAAAGTTAAGCTTGAGATCAACTCAAGTTTAATTCCCTCAACTGCAAAAAGCCTTTGTGACATTGAAAAAACCATAGAGTCTTTCCTTCTTTAAGTGTCTCATACGGAAAATGGTGACCTTATCATTTGGCAGATGAACAAGTGCTCAGTGAGGACTTGGGTGTTAGTAGGGACGGCACTGTCAGCACCATACCATGGAGGGGAGGAACATCTTCTCCCTGATGTTTTAGATGCAAGGCTATACTCATTTCCAATGCTCAGATAAACATCAAAGCCAATTTCCCTGCTGCCTCTGACTACTCTAAGAATATAACTTGAGATAAAAACTCGTAGTTATTGAAATTCAGAGAATAAGGCTAAATTTTGACTGTGAGTCAGCCAAATTGATTTCCAGACTGATCGGTATTCATACATAATTAAAGTTGGGCTTTTTTTCCAACCAGTTCACACATTTACCAATTATCAGTATTACAGGAGTAAGAATCCATTTTACTGGAAAAGGCCTCCAGAGTCATTGAAACACTTTGCCTTTGGGTGCACACACCCTGAGAGACAGACAGGCACTTCGAGCAAGAATATCACCCGTGTAAGGCAGCCCACAATTCCCCTCACTTTGTTGTTTTGCATGTTGAGGATGTTTCCAGCCTGATGCACCTCTATTTGAACAGAAACATCAACTGCTTTGTAGAAATCCAGGAAAAAATATCTATTTGCAAATAGCCTTCTATCAAGTGACTTTGAAGATGCCAATACTAGAGGAAAATACAGTTTCGATGCATTTCTCTATGTTACATCAGTATGTCATTTTTCTCTTTGACTGGACAAGTGACTATTCTGTCATACCAAAACTTACACGTGACATTCCAGTAAAATAGTATATATGTAAGAAATTTTCAGCACATTCCTATCTCTCCAGTTTCATGTCTTGTAGAAAAAAAAAAAAGAAAAAAAAAAAACCAGAAAAACACACAAGCAGGGACATTACATTGTTTTCTACCAAAACCAAAGATTTAAGACCCTCAACTACTCACAATTCCTTTCCTGACTTATTCTGTTCATGCTGTAACTGCTCAATTAAAGCTTCACCCATAACTGCAGGCAGGAAGTATGGAAAAACAATCCCTAAATGTCATGACTGATTAAAATCATATTATAAAAAGTATGTTTCAGAGTCAATTTAAAACTGTTTAATATTCTATTTTTAATACAGTTAGAAAGTAAATTAAGCCACTTACAGTGAACCAAAACTTCCCTTGTTTCCATGGAAATGGTTAGAAGGCTGATCTGAAGTTAACCAGACTGGTAAATACAAATGCTTGTTACCAGCCAGCTTAATCCCCACGGCTGCCTCTGGTGCGCACCATCACACCCTGGAACCTTTCACACTGCAAAACGCTCCTTTTACTGACAGCTGATTCCTAATCCAGAGCACAGACAGAGCAGGACCCTCTCAAACATGTGTCACACTGACAGGGGCAGGGGCCACCAAGACTGCACACTCATCAGCTAGAAACTGTGTGTCAACAATAGACCCTTTTAATATTCCATGATTCAAAGGATGAGCTGGTGCTTTTTTACTTTAATTCTCTGTAATTGCCAGTTTTTCATCTAACACTGCAATTTTACACTGGTGTAATGCTTGTATCCAGTGAAATTACTTCTGCTTTATCCCAGCGTAAGCAAGATCAGAATGAGATCATTTGTGCTTTATTTGTTGGAGGGAAATGAAGGATCACTGTTCAAATATTAATACTGACATTTGCTATGGGAAGATTGTATATAATACATCAGTAATGCACAGCAAGACTATTCCCTGTGGGTGTGGTTGTGGGGGAAGTGTGAAGGTGTCTTCAGGGATTTTGTAAGAAAAAGGGAAGATATATGAATACTGTTACAGAACAACTAATAAAACTTAGTCATTTGTGCCTGTATGAATCTGAGAAATTCATGCACGTATCAATTTTTTGGCCTGTTCAAGGCAGAAACATGGCAAAACAGAAAATGAGAGGCCAGTTTTGCTTGGCACAGTTTGAGCTCCAGCTGACCTGAGAGCTTGCTGCTACCCAAAGGAGTGGATAGTGCTCTTGGCTTTCCTTTCACTCACACCAGACACCTCTTCCAGCTTCACTCCTTGCACTAGCTTTTATACTTGTCAGGCATTTTTCTGAGGTCCTTCAATTCATTAATTTGGCAGAAAATTGTACACTTTGGGGGGGGGAGGGGAGTTACTTTGGCTGTAGCTCAGCGAGTCAAATAACCCCAGCAAGGGATTGATGAATGCCAAAGGCAACATGTATGGCCAGAGATTACTGCAAAGAGCCTCAGCTGTATATCTGTACCTCAACTCATTAAAAACCCTATCACACACAGAATCATAGAATTTCCTGAGCTGGAAGGGACTTACAAGGATCATCAGAGTTCAACTCCTGGCCCTGCACAGGACAGCCCTAAGAATCACATCATGTTCCTTAAGGTCTTGTCCAAACACTTCCTGAACTATGTCAGGCTGGTGCTGACCACTTCCCTGGGGAGCCTGTTCAGTGTCCAACCACCTGCTGGGTGGGGAACCTTTTTCTAACATCCAAGCTAAATCTCTGCTGACACAGCTTCAGGGTATCTCCTCAGGTCCTGTCACTGGTCACCACAGAGAAGAGACCAGTGCCTGCCCCTCCTCTTCCCCTCATGAGGAAGTTGCAAATTGCCATGAGGTCTCCTGCCAGTCTCCTCCAGGCTGAACAGACCCAAATGCCCTCAGCCATTCCTCAGGCTTCCCCTCAAGGCCCTTCATCATCCTCACAGCCATTCTTTGGATGCTCTCTAATAGTTCATAAATGATTATTCACTTATTTAAGTAAGACGTTACTTTTCTGTACACACAGATAAACATGCTTCCATCTAAAAGGCTGAAAAAGCCAAAACAAACCCAAAGCATGATGGACATTGACTGGTTTTGCAGTTACCTTGTGCCCAGCTCAAACAGAATTAGCATCCACAATATTTATCTCACTAAACAATAAGAAAAATTTCTCAGTTAAGCTGTGAATTAGGTGTCAATCTACTACTCTGCTGCAGCACTGTGTATGGCTCCAAGGAATATAAAATACGGTAAACAATAGACAAAGGGGAAGGGGCTGCTGGTGATGTAGCAGAGATACAAGAATATAAATGTTTGTATGGACAAGCCCAGGAAGCAGGTAAAAAGCTTTTAGCCAGAGGTATTCAAGCCAGTATGAACAAATCTGGAGAGAAGGCCTTATCAAGCGTTTTCAGGAGGACAAAAATACATTATCTGTAAGTGACATATAATAGTTACTCTGATATTTCTGTTGTGTCACGTGAGGTCAAACCTTTGAACATTTTTCAAGCTGGAAAACAACAGCAAAACTTGAACTATCTTTTACTGTGACTTGAGTCAGAACACAGCCCAGCCCTGACAGCAGCTGCACAAGAAACAGCTGGCAAAGACCTAACATGCCTGAGCAGTCTCATCACCTTAGATCTTCAGTGTCTCAAGTATTCCTTGGAAATAATTAAAAAAAAAAAAAAAACAGAAACCAAAAGTAATTTCTTTCCCAATGCCTTCTGAACAGCATAAGCAGTAGAAATGCTGATCTTCCTGGCGTATTGTATCTGCTACTTTACGCCAAATAAAACAGCATTTCTTTTCAAATACTTGCCAGAAAAATAACAACATAAAAGACAATAAATGGTATTTAATTTTAAAAAACTATGAAATTTAATACTGTTTTTAAAAAATATGTATAAATCAGTGTCACTGATTAATTCCGGGAGAGTAGAGGAACTGTGTGACTCAGAAACCATAAACAAAACTGAAGGTTTTCCCTGGAGCCCAAAGGACAATCTCAAGTTTTGGCTTGCTGTTTTCTTAAGATCCCTGAAGCAAGCTGCCTTAAAAGAACAGACTGAAAGATTCTGGTTTTTCAGCCTTGGAAATAAAAGGTTAAATGAGACTCTCAAGGCTGCCTCCAACAACTAAATTGGAGGTTTTGAAGAGGGAGGACCAAGACTTCTCTCAGACACGAATACTGAGAGCACCACAGGAAATGCCTTCTCAATGCAATCAACATGACAGCTGCCAAATATTCAGAAAGGAGACCCAAGAAGCTGCAAAATCTCCAACTCATAAGGTCCTCAGCAACCTGATCTAAGCTTGTCCTGCTTTGAAAAAGGGTTGGGACAGATCCTTCAAAGGTCTCTTCCAACCTAAACTATTGTGTGGTTCTACCTCAAAGAGCGCAGAGTAGATCGTGTCCTCTTCTTCAGCCAGTTTCCAGGACAGCACGTGTGTTTGGAAACCACCTGTGTTTTACCACAGCTTTCTAGAAGAGATACCTGATTAAAAGTGCCTAGTTTGTCACAGCCCCTTCTCCAGAAGGGGAGATTGCACCACTGAAGATGGCAATCTGAAGTTAATCTTACAAAGCTGAAATTTTTTATTTGGAGTACATCTAAGAGCAGCCTGGACCATTTGCACCTGGGCCTTCAGTGTAATAAACTACTCAAGTAAATAAAGAGCCTACCTCCTTCCCTACACCTTAATGAATAGAGTCGAGTCCAGCTCTGAGATGCTCCTTAGAAGTAAGGAAACTGGTTGACACAAGTAAGTTGAATGCAGCCTGAAGCTGTGCTTTTACCACAAGTCTTACTGCACAAACTCACTACTGGTTTCCCTCCCTGAAAATTCTGGTTTTTGGCACAATTAACCTAATCAACTGCCCCTTTGCAAAAGGGGAAGTTCTGTTTCTATTCTCAGACACAGTCCTATATTTATGCTTATTTCCTTGTGCCAGCCTTGGTACAGGTTTAACTCTGAGGTGAGGTGACACAGGTCTATTTTGTTGGAGCAAAAGTGAGTACTTTCCTGGCTGTAACTAACTTGCCTACTTGTGGATCCACAGAAGCAGCAGTGCTGCTGCAAGAGCAGGGGGGATAGGAGTGGATAACAATACTGCCAGGTCTTGACTATAATCAGAAGAGACAAAACCATTGCAAGAGTGCTAGAATAATAAAGTCAAAAGCAGACCTTTATTTGGAAGCTTCCAGGTGTCTCAGTGGTGATGGGCTCAGCCAAAAACAAATTTCTACAGCTTTATAAGGTGAACTAATTAGGTTATCTAACAAGTACATCCAATAGGAGATTCAGATACCGCAGTAACACACCCCTGGGTCAGCCCCTCAGGGTTGGTCCATGGGGCTCTCCTTCCCACTTCCTATGATGTCTTTTTGTAGGACTCCTACTTGGAATAAGACTAAAGAGTATTTCAGGAATGTGTATAGAAGATCAGCTTATTGTTCTAAAATCTAGGGGGAAAGGGTAGGAAAAGTACTGGAGCTACAGCCACGCATCATCTACAAAGCTACAAATACATGAAAAGATATATAAAAAGCTTAGGCATCACAGACATTCAGAGATCAGCTGAGTTAGAATTTGAAACTGCAGCTTGTAATGCAAATGCTCCTCAGTGCCAAATAGCGATGTCAGGAGAGGCCCCTCCAAGCTGTGCCAGGGGCCGGCTCAGCAGTGCAGTCCCCTGGCAGTCCCAGGCCAGAGAGCTGCCAGGAGCTGGCAGCCAAGAAGAAAATCCAAGGGTTACTGATCCAATGGAGCATAAGTACTTTAGAGACAACTTCCTAGTTTTAGCAGCATTTTGGACCTATTTAGCCTTAGCTGTGTCTCCCTTATCCAGCACTTCCCAGAGGTTCCCAACAAAACTGGTTGTACTTTTCATTTTAGTGTTAACAGCCCACATCAATTTCCTGCTCTAAAGGATGCAAATGGGAGTTTCACCACAGAGTGCAGGGGTAGATAATCCATGAAGACTTGTGGGAACACCAGGAGCCTGCCTGGCTTCTGGCACACAGCCCAGCACTTTGTGTATTCAGAAGAGACCATTAGATCATTTAGCCGACCTGCTGTATATCACAGGACATTATATTTCACCATCTCATCCTTGCACTCAGTCCAACAAATATGTACCAGGTAAAATAAACTGTTATCCCCTGTATATATGCCAGCCTGAATGAATGAGATATTGTTTTCTGAAAAGGCATCAAGTCACTTCCAGTATCCTGCAGCCTGCAGAGTAAGACTTCCTTGAATAACTCATGAAAGGGGGGGGAAATATGACCACTGAAGACTGGTAAAAGTTGCTGTTTAAAGGACCAATATATTTGATTAAATTGGCATCCTATGGCATGGAAATATTCATTGCCAGTAAGGATGCTGTGATAAATATTTTTTAGAAACCATTGCATGGTGCCTACTTAGATTAATTGCATTTAATTCCAAATGTTTGATTAATATTACAGTTTTATGCAAGCAATAGTGATGTCCCATCTCTGGAAGTGCTCATGGACAGGTTTGATGAGGCTTTATGCAACCTGGTAGAGTAGAAGCGTCCCTGTCCATGGATGATCTTTAAGATCCTTCCAGCCCAAACGTCTCTGTCTTTCCACATATGGTGATGTATGGGGATTTTCAAGATGTCAGGATTGCTGTGCTCCTTCTCCAGCCACTACCCACCGCTCACTCATGTCTCACCTTCAGCTGAGACGCCCTCACCTGCCCTCTGCCATCCCATGATTTAGCACTTTAACACCGACATGAAGGACAGTGCTTGAGTGCCCAAAGCACAGTTAACACAGAATGGAGAATTATTGGCTAAATGAGTGTGCCTCCATTTAAAAAAAATATATGAGCCTTTTTGGATATGAATCTCACAATTGTTCACTGAAAGCCCATCTCAATCCTTATTTATCTCACTGTGCCTGCAAAGTTGCAGAAATCAGTAAACCCCCAAGGCAACATTTCTGCCATCAAGAATTACCTACTGTTCAAGCATTTTCCTCAGGTGCAAGATTGTAGTCATTAGCTGTAATATTATAACTCTCTCATGAATTTCACTTCAATTCATGTGTCCAGTCTGGATTTGCAGCACAAAAGATATTGACATACTAAAGGGAATCCAGGAAAGATTGTCATGATAGTCAGAGGGCTGAAGGACATGGAACAGGGAGAAGCAGCTGTGGCAACTTGGTTTAAACAAAAGGTAGAAGGAATGAGGGAAATCTCACAGCTATCTACAGCTACTTAATCCTGCTGGGGCTGTAAAAAAGATGGAGCCAGGTCCTAACTCTGAAGTTAGCAACAGTGGGCATTGCAGGCAACACTTGGCACTGCAGATAATGAAAACAGCTGAATTACCTCGGGGAGCGGTCACGCTGCTCCGGGCTGTTTTTCACCTCTTTTTGATAGAGAATTGTACAGTGACAAGCACTGTACCTCCACGCCTAAGCAACACATCTCTGTAACAGCTTGTAAGGCACAATGCAGATTTATCCTATAAGGGAACTTCCCTGTGTGGCCAGACAGGAGCCGCTCTGGCAGTCGCACCACCTGAGCTGGGATCGAGGCCCCTTTGCGGCTACACCCCTCACTCTCACCGGGGTTCCTTACCTGCTCGACCCCAGAGTTCCCACAGCAGAATCTCAGACGTTCAGATCCTTAAAACAACTTGATGCTGGTGCAATAACTAAATAACAAAATAAGAGTCCGAGCTGGCGCCTCCGTGGAGGGCTCCGGACAGAGGACCCCCGGGCTTTGCCCCATCTCGCTCTGGGCGCGGTGCAGTCTGCGCTCGGTCAGGACGGACCACAGGTGTCCCTTGTTAGGTTAAGGGCCGGCTGTTCCCGGCCTCCGGGCTCGGCCCCCCGCCCCCAGAGCTCGGACTGAGAGAGCTGCAGCGAGTGTGTTCGTCTGCACCCCCGGCCCGTGTTTAATTCACGGATAAGATGCGAAGTACACGAAGCGCCGTGATGGACATTAGCTGCTGCCGCTCTGAACAAAACTGTCTCTCACTGCCAGCCCTGTGCTCTGACTGCCTCACAATGCACTGGAACTGGGCTTAAAAACCTGACTTTCTTTCAAATATATGCCTATATTTCAGGACATGGAGGCTCCTTTAATAGAGAAGCTCAAAATTTACAATGCCAAAGTGCAAAGGAAGTGCAGTAGATGTTAGAAGAGGCCCATTTGAACGCACACCAACTATACAGGTCTCACGTATTCATTTTTCACAGCAAGGTCTAGAGGCAGAATGAGGATATAATTTTACATATAATTTCTTTTTTACAAAAAGAAAAAGCAAATTACAGACACCACATTTTGTGGAACATTCAGTATTCCCACTCACAAAACAAGACTATATTCTACCTTCAGAATAACTTGAAGCTAAAGAAGCACAGCTGCTTTATATGCTTCAGAAGTAGATTAAGACACAACAGGATGTTCAATAACTATGTTAGGAAAGCAAATTCCTTAAGGTAACCATATCAGTCTAGAGAAAAAAAAAAAAAAAGCTGCTTGCCAAAACTGGCTCTGTACTTTTACTATGCTATAATTCCTTTTCATTAACACATTCCTTTTACACTGGATTCCAAAAAGTAAAAGCAAAGTTGATGGCAATTAAATCTCGACCCAAACCTTGCCCTGAGCTGTTTGTATGATTATGTGCTCAGCCTCAATTTACATCCTTTCTTATGTAAAACTTGCATCAAAAAAGTGGTGAAAAAACTCCAGCAGTAATCACACAGTTATCTAAAATACTGACACCTATTTGGTATTTGCATTTGGTCCATGTTGAAAACTAATGCTGTAGTTGTTAAAGAAAAAAATTAAAAATATGAGTGCTTTGCCAAAGTTTTCCAGACAGCTTTAACATGCAGCTCATTTTTCATATATTAGTGTGGTGCACAGTGTTTTACAAACTCAAGACATTTTTAAATTAAAGTGGAAAAGAAGTATTAGAAAGTACTGAACTTTTGCAAACATTAAGAGGAAAGTATTTGCTACTTCATATGATACTATAAAACACTCCTGGATTGTAGACATAGTACTTTGGAGTTTTACTTCAACCTTTGCATCTCAGAAACTGCTTTCTAAAATACTTCTTGCTAGTTTCAAATCACTTTCCGATTGCCTTTATACCACCATCACCAATGTGCATCACACCTTGTTCCGATTAGGTCAGCTGCTGCTCCAGTCTGGCAATGTAAATCTGGCACAGGTGACCTCAATTAAGGTTACTACAGACTGGCATGGCTGTAATTTAATTCAGAGCTTGGATTCCTTGCTATATTCATATCCCTTTTAAACAACACTCCTTTTAGGTCTGCACAACTGGAAGATTTAATTGTGTGTTACACTTTACTGAAACACTGAGAATTAGCCCCCACTCTAACATACACAGAGCTTTATTATGGTTCTTAGCTGGTTTTCCATTAATCATTCCCACAGTTTGACATGGTAGGCATGCTGTTTGCAATGATGTAAGCCTCAAGGAGATTCAATGAAGTCTCTGGAGAAGTACATATGCATAAAGGACAAGAGAGAGCACCCAATGCATCTATCATGCTCATACACATACAGGCCCACCTGTTATGCATATTCAATGCTAGGATCTGCTGCTTACCTTACAAGACATTATCACAGATAATGAATCAGGAGCCTTAGATCCTAAAGAGATGAAAAGATAGCAAGTGTCTGGTATGCAGATGCACTGAATAGTGCACTGTGATGATTAAAAAAAGCTCAAGGTGAAAACTGTAAGGGCTCCTACTAATGATCACAGGTAGCTGCAGATGGAGTGAGGAGTGGGACAACAGAACCCTTCCTGCTCTCCTAAGTTAGAAATATAGAATTGTAAGGCCAGAAAAAGACCTTTAATATCATTAAGTTCAGCCATTAGCCTAATACTACCACGTCCATCACTAACCCACATGCCTAAGTGCCACATCTACATACCTTTTAAACACCTCCAAAGATGGTAACTCCACTGCTTTCCTGGGCAGCCTCTTCCAGTGCTTGACAATCCTTTTGGTGAAGATATTTTTTCTAATATCCAATTTAAACTTCCCCAGACAGAATTTGAGGCCATTTTTTCATTTTCCTGTCACTTGTTATCTGGGAGAAGAAATCAAATCCCACCTGGCTACAACCTCCTTTCAAGGAGTTGTAGAGAATTAAAACCCCTTAGCACAGGTGGTCAGAAACTGCATGAATATCCCTTTCTCACACCCTTCACTTACATAATTAAGCACTAGTGAAAACTCTATTGAGTAATCAAGTCTGCAGCTTATATACTCCATCCATATGTATGTTCTGCCATTCCTCCAGCAGCTGCAATCTAGAGGTAGGAATCACATCAGCATCCTACCTGCACCTGAGGGGGTCATGAATCAGGGCCCTTGGGACTACTTTGATCCAGCAGGGAAACCCTTGCAATCCTACAGCTGCATTCTCGTCATGACAGTTTAATGGTGCACAGAAATAAATGTTCATCACTTCACCACACTCTAAAAGCAGTGTGGGTGCTCGTAGCTGACAGAAGCAAATGTTTTTTCAGAGACAGCAAAAAAAAAAAAAAAAAAAAAAAAAAAGGAAAAGCACTGCAAAAACAAATAGGCAATTAAAACTTATTTCTTAAATATCACAAGCCTTTTACTGAGCCCTGCCATAATAAAACCATTAAAAACTCATTAAGTGGGCTGTGGAAGCATCTCTCAGATAGATATGAGATTTCATTGACAAAAGAACAAGACCCAACAGATGAATGAGCCTGGGATCTATAAAATTTGTAAAGTCTTTTAAAGTTTGTTGTACTTTAGAAAAAGTTAAATATTACTGCCAAAGTCTGTGGGGACCACTCCCACGTCTATCTCTGTTTAATGCAGTGGTCAGAGAGATAACCAGGAAATTAATTTCTCAGATGCTAGTAATGGGGGAATTAACAATTTTCATTAGAAACAAAATAATGTTTGCAAATGCTATGATTTAATCTCAGTAGCCATCCCAGTATCTTCTGCATCCCCTTCCATTGCTTTCTGTCCTTTCCTTTTCCAAGGGGGATGACAGGCCCGGGAGTTAAATGACTTGGAGGGGTATATGCAGGAAACCCTCAGCACAGGCTTCCTTGAAGCATTAACATGAGCTCATTGCTCCAATTCCTTCTCCTCTAGCCCTCTGCACACAGCTATCTATGACTGCCATGCCACCCTCAGATAGTCTCTGCATAGTACATTTGACACTAAATCAGATGGACATTGCAGTCCTATTGGTGAAATTCCTCCCACTTTGTTCAGATCACATTTCAGATACAGATATGGTTATGACATGGTTCCAGATTGGAAAGTAATTGATTGATAATGGAAAGTGGAAAGTAATTTGATGAATTTATATATACTGTTACATTATTGCAGGAAACATCCAGGCTTTAGCACCTAGTTTATAAATCTAATCAAATGTATGTGTATATGTATATGTATATGTATATGTATATGTATATGTATATGTATATGTATATGTATATGTATATGTATATGTATATGTAATGTGTATGTGTGTGCAATGTATCTAGGTTAAGAAATGGCACAGAAAATCCTTCAACACGAAAGCAAAAAGGCCTGCCCTTGCTTCAGAGGGTTAAAAGGTACCAATTTACTTGTTAGCCAGGGAAGCAGCAAAGAAAACAGGTGTAATAGGAAGCTGAAGTCAGGAGGACATGTAAAAGTACCTGCTAAAACATGTTGGTTCTATACATAGTCCTATTTGTCAAGTCTTTTAATAAAAAATGGAACATCAAATTTGTTCACTTCCCCAGCAGTTGCATATTTCTGTGATTTTCAAACATGCCTCACCATAGACTATCATAAAGAGCTATCAATTCATTATTTGCTTCTCCCTTAAGACCACCAATCTTCTTCTTCATTACAACAGCTGAAGCCAGAAGGGGAGCTGCCATTCTCCAAAATCCATCAGGAGAGAGTACAGGGGGTCACCACTGCCTCTCACATCAAATCAGGGCCACAGGCAGAAGAGATGCACACAGGAAACTGAGTGGAGTCATGGTTAGGAGATGGGAGAGAAGACTGTGAAGGATGGTAAAAGGCAGCAGGCTGTGCTGATGAGGCTGGGAGACAGATGAGCTCAGAGGAAAACCATTGAACCCTGGAAGAAGATGAATGGAGTTTCTGCCAGTGGCAAGGAGGAAAGTGGCTGCATCCCTGTTGTGGGTTAGGTGTGGCCCTTAAAATTTTACACTCTACTGGGACAGGTAGATTCTCCTCTAAAGTCTAAGAAACCAGAACTGAAAGTAAAACACTAGACACATTTGTGATATTAGAACATCAAGGAGTGCTGGGGATCTGACTCATATTTTGAACACATAATGATGGCAATATTGTGACATTAACAGCTTCAATTTACTATAACAGAATTCTCACGGTATGTGTGATGGGAGAACACAGCTGCAAACACTTTCAGGAGGAGTGTTAGATGTTTATGTATCACTTAGGCTGGGTTTATGGGCTCAGTCTTCTTTCATATCAAGAAAATGGGAAGAAAAAAATCCATTTACTTGATGATTGTGTACCCAGGCATTACTGGAATCCAATAAAATGTATTATTAGTTACTTTTATTACTGGCCAACATTTTCAAACCAGAGCCTGGTGCAACATCCCAATCCATATTAAGGGGGTTTAAGGATATTTGGTCCAATATGATATATTTTCCATTGATTTTTCTACAAGCAGCCATAAAACATTTAAATTACTTCCCCAAAATTTGATCAAAATTAAAAAGAAGATCCAGTGCTGGAAGATAAATAGAAATATTTATTTAGTCACAAACTAAGCAGAATGATCTGCTGCTGCAAGGTTTGGTTACAACACTGTTCTTAGCTTCTCCAAAAACCATATCATTTAGAGGTTATCATTTATCATTTGGAGGTTATGGGGAAACACCTTATGGTGTGGAGCTGTGGATGGAATTTAAATTGAAAGTCTTTACGTCCTGTTCTAGTTTATGCCAATGTTTAGTGTCACTCCATAAAGCAAACCCTAACACAGATATAAATCTGTCAGCATTGCATAAGTAGTGTCAATCCATTGGTCCTTAAATAGATGCTGTTGCTGATGTATCCCAAGCAATGTCACTCTTTCCATGCTATTTTGTGCACTTTGGACACATCACAATAGGAAATTTGTATGCAGAACTTCTCTACCAGCAACAGACAAAACAAAATATCTCTAAAATAATATGCAGCTCTTGTGGAGCCCGAAGGATGATTGAGAAAAGGAAGGGAAAAGCTGAGATCTAGCAGCCCCTGAATGCAAAGGCTGTGGGAAGCCAAGACTGTCCTGGCCATTGCTTTGACATCTGTAATCCTGACTGAACACTTTTGGCACTTTGGACACAGGGATGCCATTAATAATACCTTTCAAGTCATTCCTTCTGTTGCCTCTGCTTTATAGCTCCTATTTATTAAATTATTGCTTATCTCTTTTTATATCTATTTTCAAAACAAGGGAACAGGGAGATAGGATTTATCAAAACAAAAAATAGCTCATGGGTCAGCTGCCCCAGGCTACATTGCAAACCAAACAAAAAGAATACTAAGCTGCCTGTCACCACGATCATCCTAATCTAGGAGTACAAGTACTGTTCCTGTGACTAAGAAAATACTTTTTTGCTATTCCAATGCAAAGGCCACTATTGACATAACCAAATTTTATCTTTGGTCATTACAGATCTAAGCTTTTAATTTTTTTTCCTCAAAATGCTGGACAATATCATGCCTTTAAAGATCAAGAAGTCTGGTTAGTGTTTTCCCGAAAATATCAAACTCTCGATGCTCTTCCTTACTCTCTTCTTCATTAATCAAATGTTTTATACTATGCTTACAAGCATGGAGCAGGCTGCCTGCACATTCCCTGGAGCAGACAGCTGGAACTAGCAGCCTGAACACAGGGAACCCGTATCAACATCCCTTTGACCTTCAGGCTGCTGTGAGGGTCTCTACTCGTACTCAGAACAGCATTTTGTCTGTAGCAGATCCTCCTTTTCTGCTACTTCCTAAACCTCACTGCTCTACAGTGCAGTAGCAATCCGTGCTTTGCTTATTCTGATTCCACAGACCTAAGCAACACCTACTTCAACAGCTTAGATGAAAGAGGTTTTCCCATCTGTCTGAAATGATACACAAGCTGCTATTTAATGACCATCAGCTGAGTTTTGTGCCAAATAATGGCTACAATAGCAAGTATGGGATTTTACTTGTCTAAATAATTACTTTTTATCTCTAGTTTATTATTTCCATCCTTTGCAGCACACACCTCACATTTCAACCAGTCTCTAATATGCTCTAATATTAAAAAAAAAAAGAAAAACCAAACAAAGCTTAAGGGATTTACAATGAATCCCACAACACTGACTGAAGAAATTCTATCACATGGCAAGTTTTAGGATCTTCCCAGCTGCTGGCTTGACATGAACACCAAAAATTATACTTTCCAAAACACATTTGTTTTTTGCAGCTTTATTGCGTTGTGTGGCAAGACTTTTGACAGCAGGGTTGCTATTAGGTGGCTTCTGTGAGAAACTGCCAGAAGCTTCCCCTATGTCCAACAGAGTTAATCCAGCCAGCTGCAGGATGGACCAATGCTGCCAATGGCCAAGCCCATCAGTGAGGATGGTGGCACCTTTGAGATAGAACTTTTTAGAAGGAGGGGAAGGAGAGAAAGGGAAAGGAATGAGAGAAACATCCCTGTAGACTCCAGGGTTAGTGAAGGAGGAGAAGGAAGTGCTCCAGGTACTGGAACAGAGGTTTCCTCACACCCTCTGGAAGGCACCCATCCTGATGCAGCTCATGAAGAACTGCAGCCTGTGGGAAGGACCCATACTGGATAAGTTTGTGAAGGACTGTGTCCCATGGGAGGAACCCCATGCTGGAGCAGTGAAAAAAAAGCAAGGATGAAGGAATAGAAGACTACTTGAGCTGAACTGACTGCAGTCCCTATTCCCTCTTCCCTTGCATCACTGGGGGAAAAGGTAGATAAAATAGGGAATGACTTGACCCCAGGATGAAGAGCGAAGGTGTTTTAAGATTTAGGTTTATTTCTCATTACCTTACTCTGATATGATTAGCAATAAATTACATTAATTTTCCCAAGTCAAGTCTGTTTTGTCTATGACAGTAACTGGTGAGTGATCTCTTCTTGTCCATAGGTTGACCTTGAGAAGATTTTCATTAGATTTTCTCTGCCCTGCCCAGCTAACGAGAAGAGGGATAGGGCAGTTCTGGTAGGACAACTGATGTCCAGCCAAGGTCAACCCACCACAACAGCTGCTTCCCCATGTGCAGCAGAAAAATGGTGGGTTTTTTGTCAAGCTCTGAACTGCAATTAAAGATAGCAGCAATAACAGGCATGACCTACTCAAGGTTCCACAAATCCAGTGGTACACAGTGCTTCTGGCAGATGAGGGGCTGTGGAAGGTGCTGCAGCACAGACCAGACTGCCCCGTGTGTGTTGCTCATGCTGCAGGGAGCAAAGCCAAGCACTGCCTCAGGAGGCTGGCGCAGATCCTTGCCAGCAGCCATGCTCTGGCCCCATCCTTGTGGTGTGGATACTGTAGCCCACCAGCAGCAGATGCTATTTGTGTAGTAGAACAAGGTGGATATAACTTTCTCCTTTCCCTCTGTGCCTCCTCAAGCTGTGCCAGAGGCTTCTGCTTGACTGGCTCATGGGGACGTCCTGGTGATGTGCCACGCTCTCATGTTATCTCATCTTCTCTGTATCACACATCCAAAGCAGGCTGTAGCATTACAGGATCTGGCACTGATGAAGAACTGGAGTTTAAACACACAGAAATAAAAGAAAAGGAAGATATCTCTGACTTTTTGATTCACTGGTCTTCAGCATTTAATGTGTTGAAATAATTGTGCTGCTCGTTTGTGCCTCACCAGATGTGTCACACGGTTAAAATTTAACAGGCAAATTTCACCCTGTGGATCTGGGGAGGGCAACAGTCTGTTTGGTAGTAGCCAGGCAACACTTTCTGAAACAAACATTACATGTACCCCAGAGGTTTTGGTGGTTTTTTCTGCTGAGAAGTATCTTCTGACCATTTCCTAGCTCATCCTTTTCCGTAGGGAAGAGCGGCTCCATCACTGCTGATAGAGAATGCACAGGGCCTTGTAGTGCTGCATTCAGGTTTGGGGTGCAGTTTACCTCAAAAGGGGGCCCCATATATTTACTGCAGCTAAGCCCTCTACCCAGCTCATGCTTCTAAGAAATTGGACACATCACCATGAACAGCTTCAGCTCAGAAACCCTCACAAGTTCATAGCCAAAGTCACATCTGTTTTGGGGCAGGATGTTGAGGGTTTTTTGGTTATAAAATAAAACTGAAAGCAGCAGGGGATGAACAGACCTAAGTAACTGTCCTCATAAACACAGGTGGGTGATTCATTGGTAAACAGTACACTAAAGTCTGTGCAATGTTAATTTGCTCATCCTCCAGTGATGCTCCACTGTTCTTTGTGGGTTTGGTATCAGTGAAGGATAATAATTGCTGAATAATACAAAGGTCCCTGCATAGCTATCAGACATTAATGACCTTTGCTTACCAGGCTCAACTGGATCTCAACCTCTGAGCTGCACTGAAAGGCCACATGGTCTTATTAAACTCTCTGTAAAATCTGCAATCAAAGAAGGCACCGTAGTCTCCATAGTAACAATTGAAAAAAACTCCATAGATATTGCAAATAAAATAAAGGTCTCTGGTTGGAAATCTTGAACTGTGGGTGCAGCCCAGAGCCTTCCCTCATCCTCCCCATAGCCCAGGACCCCCTTTCAGCCCAGCCTGGGTCCACCAGTCCCTTCCCAAGTGACGCTATATGATAATTGGACTCCAGTTTCACCCCAGTGGTGAAGACAAGGAGATGAGAACTTGTGCAGTGGTGCTAAACAGACACTGAGTCCTGCAGCACTTCTGAGGGAAACAGAAATATCACAGATGAAAAGCATCAGTGGAGGGAAAGCAGAGCCTGAATGGCATGACCAGGTCTTCACACTTCTGTGTTTCTGAGGAGGCAGGTGGGGGGAAGCGGCACAGCTCTCATCAGGGCAAAGACAGCAGCTGCAGCAGCCAGGTCTGCTGCCTTGCTGGTTTTTTCTGGAAGGAGCCTGGCCACATCCTAGGAATACCAGGGGATCTCTGTGGGCTTTAGTATGACCAGGAAAGGGAGCACAAGGGAGAGAGGGAAGGATTGCTCTCTGTATCAACAGAAAAGGTGCCGTGCCAGGCACAATGCAGAAAGGGATCTGAATACGACCAGAGAGCAAAGAGGAGGGAAGGCAGGTAGCTCTGCCAGGAGGACACCCTCATCCTCTAGGTCCTCTTTCAAACCAGGTTTCCTCTGGGAAACTCAGGAGATGTTGATCAGTATTTATGTAAGGAACCATGAAGGAGTCACACCTGGGAGATGTTTAGGGCCTAAATAATGCATCTGTTGCTCACCAACAGAGATATCTTGCTTGGAGATACCTGCTTGAAGCTCTGTGCTGCTGGGACAGACTTGCTCTGGCACCTGAGTTACCCTGAGCATCTCTGCATGTTCCTGATGATGCTGAAAAGTGCCCATGGCATTCACTGCTTTCCCCTTAGAGCTATTTCACAATTATATGTATCTGTCTTGTCCACAGTTTTTTCTTTGCTGCGTGCTCCTTGATCCTTTTTACCCTGTGTACACACACCTATTCTGCCACCTTAAATGTATTTCTTCCTCCTTGCTTTTTACCGCCTTTAGGTTTTGTAGAATGTTATCCTTTCTAACTCAAATAACTGCCAAGGCATATAAAATACATAATCTTTCTTGCACATATATATATATAAATATCCTCTCCAGTCCTTTCTTTTCTATTGACACATTTCTCCAATTCATCCATGTCAGTCTGGCATTGACATGCCAGAGCCAGCAATACTGTTCCACCTGTGCTATGTACAGCTGGATCATCACCTCCCCAGAAGATAATGTTTTTGTCTCTGTGTGTAGCCCTAAAATCATACTCTTCAGTGCCAGTATAAGCCCACTAAATGGTTTCCCACTGCTTTCTCTAGGGTTTGGGTTGTTTTTGGTTTTGTTTCATTTCTAGTGCTCTGTAAGTATATCTCTCCTGCAGAACAGCTGAGTCTCTGATTATTTTTCCTAGATGTAAGAAACTGAATTTTTCAAGCTGAAACTTTTCTTTTATTATAATTCTGTATGTCTAACCTTTAATATCCTTTCTACCACTTTTACCCTTGTTAATCTTCCCAGCTCCTTGCAAGGCAACATCCTCTGCTCACATAGGGATATGGTATATCTTGAGCAGAAAGCAATCCCAGGAACACACTGTGAATTCAGTTGACAATTTGTTCCCTCATGAGACTCATCTGTTAGCATCTACAGATGCATGGCAAATTATTTTTCCCTCCACACTCTCTCTTTGCTTCTGCTTGGCATGCTGGGCTAAGGCTGGGGGTCCCTCTTCCACCCCTTCTTCCCACGGCTGCTAACCTGTGTGAAGGAAACAGAGCTGCCCTAGAGAAGTGAATCACACAGAATTATCGAATGGTTGAGGTTGGAATGGACCTCTGGAGATCACCTCAACCCCACTATTAAAGCAGGTTCAGCTAGAACAGGCTGAACAGGATCACATCCAGGGGGGTGTGGAATAGCTCCATGGAAGGAGACTCCACAACCTTTCTGGGCAATTTATTCCAGTGCTCTGTCACCCTCAAGGTAAAGAGCTTTTCCCTGTATTCAGATGGATAATCATGGTTTTCAGTTTGAGACTGCTGTCCTTTGTCCTGTCACTGGACACCCCTGACAAGAGTCTGGCCCCATCCTCTTGACAATCACCCCTAAGATATTTACATGCTTTTTCAAGATTCCTTCTTCTCCTCCTCCTCACTCACTTCTGCTCACTCACGTCATCTTCATGGGAGAAGAGATGATCTTGCCCCTCTCGTGCTGCCTACAGTTCCTTATAGCTCACCAGGGAAACAGCTCCACAAAAATTAAACACAAATTCCAGCAGCCCCTGTGACTCCTTCCCATTTATTGTTTCTTCCTGTTTATCACCTTATTTGATGGTCTCAGGCAGTGTAAAAGTACTCTCAGACAAAAAACTCCTAAACTTGTTTTTTGCATCTCAGAGAATCAAAAGCTCTCCTTTGTGAGACAGTTTTTTCTTGAAATACAATTTCTACACAACCACCCACAGGTGCTAATGAGGGTTCAGTTGTTTTCTAATCTTTCTCTAGCTCTAACTCCCATCAGCACCGATGGTCAGACAGGCTGGATGCACCAATTTCAAGTGCTATTCATATGTTTTCATTCTCTTACTCCGTATGTTCCCTAGCCAGGAAACAGACTTTTCTTACTGGCTGCTCTCAGGATGGATCAGGCAGTAATTGGTACTCAGAGAAATATAAATAAAGATGTGGACAGGAAAAGTTATAGAGTTTAAATCCTTCAATACAACATTGATTTAAAGTAACAGGTACTAAATGTTTATCTCTACTTTTTAAATCTCACATCATTCTAGAGTGGAAGCAAATTACCACCCCCACCCTACAGCTGAGGAGAACATGCAGAAGCACAAGACATATCAAAGCTCCTGGTTAAAATGTCCTCTTTCAGCTATCCCCAGAAGCTGTCAGGTATTATTGAATTTTCCCCTGAGATATTAACAATTAACATTTTTCTAGCTGTTAATTACTGTTGGTACCAAATGTGAGAGTCCTTCAAAGTTGATGTCAAAGGCTACAGAGGCTTTCTAACCCATGGTTTCTGTAGAAGCAGTGAGATATCCCAGCTTCCAAAATTAGCCCAAGGCATTTGAGGGGATCTTATGAGAGGGGTTGCCACTAAAAGCAAATGTGTCTTTGCATGTGCCACTGCTACTGTTCTTAAAATTATATTCACAATCTTGAAGTTTGGAAAATATCATCAAGTTCAACAGTCAGCTTAGCACCACCACCATGTTCACCATCACACCATGTCTTCAAGTTCCATATCCACACAGGTTTGGAACACTTTCAAGGACGGTGATCCAGCACTTCTCTGGACAGTCTGTTCCAATGTTTTACAACCCATTCCATGAAAAAAAACAAACAAACAAAAAAAAAAAAAAAACAAAAACAAAAACAAAAAAAACCCCAAAAAAAAAAAAAAAAAAAAAAAAAAAAAAAAAAACCAAAAACAAAAAAAAACCCCATACTATTACAACTAAACCTCCTCTGGTAGAACTTGAGGCCATTCCTCTTCATCTTGTCACTTGCTATGTGGGAGAAGAGACCAATACCTACCTCACAACAATCTCCTTTCACACAATTACAGACAGCAATAAGGTCCCCCTTTTCCCAGGCTAAACACTTGCAGCTTCTTCAGCTGCTTCTCATCATACTTGTGCTCCAGACATTTCCCCAGCTCCATTGCCCTTCTCTGGGGTCTTGCTTCCAGGCCGGATCAGTGGGAAGGGGCATGGCCAAGCCATTATGTTATTTGGTACCACCTTATATCATTGTCAGAGGAGGGAAAAGGATCTCCCTCTCAGGCTTTTGGGATGGAGGGTGTCCCCCTCTGGTGGAACAAAGTCTGGCAGGGTGGAGAACCTGTCAGATATTGTTCACTGTCTTAGGGTCATGCTGTGTGGAATTGGGCTTAGTCAGCATTTTGCATGGAAATCACCCTATGTTTATACACTTTTGTTATGAATATTGTTGCTGTTACTGTTTGTTTTCTTTTCTCATTCCTGTTTCCAGTAAATTGTTCTTATCTCAACCTGTTGTCTCTGCCTTTTGTGTCTCCCATTGGAGGAGGGAGGGGAGCAGCTTGTGGTTTTCTTTTAACAGGAGTACTGAATTGGGAAATACCATTCCTAAACCATAACATCTGGAAATGTTCCAGCATCTCCATGTCCTTCTTGTAGTGAGGGGCCCAGAACTGAGCACAGGATTTGAGGTGCAGCCTCACCAGCACCCAGTACAGGGGGACAATCTCTGCCCTGTTCCTGCTGGACACACCAGGGCTGATCCAGGCCAGGATGCCATCGGCCTCCCTGGGAACTGGGCACATCCTGGACCATGTTCAGCTGCTGTCAACCAGCAACCCCAGGTCCTTTTCTGCTGGGCAGCTTTCCAGACACTGTCCCCAGTCTCCAGCCCTGCATGGGTATTTTTGTGACTCAAGTGCAGGTCTCATGACTGAATTTCATTTCCTGCCCTCCAACAGATCTAAATTCCCACCTAACCTAACCTTACCTTGGTGTCATCTCCAGACTTCCTGAATGTACAGTCAATGAATGAAGAGAAAGAACTCCATTTCTTGATTAGAAAAAGAAAGTACACGTCCACTGCAATACTGGGAACCACCCTTGCCAATGAAAGGGTGAAGAAGAGTGGAGCAAAGCCTGAAGAAGTGGAGGGAGGGAAGGGAGGAAAAGGCTGAAATCAAGAAATGTGCTTGGGCAAATATCTCTGAGCACTACAGGCTCAGACCTTGTACCCCTACATGTTTCTTCCTCTGCATTTCAGGTGTTTCTGGCTCCTTTTTCCAGACACAAAGCTGCTCTGAAATGGGAGCTAACAGCACAAGACTTCTTGAAGGGCTACAGCTCTAAAGGGAAATTGCAACTACTTCTGCAGACAAATGTGATGGATGAATGCACCTAGCAGAAGGTCTTTGGAACAGCCTTTCCTACCCCTTGGGAAAAAAGAGAATGTAAATAGCCAGTAAAACCCTCACGTGTCAGGCAAATGAGGAGAATAAACATGCTAGTAATGCCCTAAGAAAGCCACATAACATAAAATATACCTTTTTCATAACAGTTATGAGAAGCAAAATATATATACTTTGTACACATATTTATCTATGCAAAATACCAGATGCTACTTTGTTAGCTTTTATAATAAATTTAATTTATGAAGAAGATGCAATGTTCAAAAAGGGAAGGTTAATGAAATCTACCAGCATCACTTGGAAAGTGGATCCAAAGAGAGAAAACAGTGCCCATTTATCTCTTTTTCCTGATGTCATGAAGGAAAAGATTAACAGAAGGTAAAAGTAAAACCTACAAGGTCATGTTTGATTGCTTATTTGTTGCTGCATTAGATCTGATATGCCCAATGAAAACCAATGAACCTTAACACCAGAGCTGGACAGGAATAAAAGATCTGCACTGTAGAAGAAGGAGACAGAGAACAGTAATAATTCAGATGGAGTTCATGAGTAGGACAGGGCTTGTCTTATCAGGTGTAGACACCTATAATGTGGGTGTGTCCAGGAGAGGCACTTCAAAGGCACAACTGCTCTTATTCTGAAGTCTGCATCTGAAATAGGGGATGCCTCTTGCCTTGGAAATGCCTCTTTTTCCACAATGACAATAAAAAGCACTCCTCCTGAACGTGTTGATCTGTACTGCAGGAATTGGTCAGAATTAATGTAGATTGCTTATAATTCAATGATAGCATAGGGACCCATCAGCAGAGCAGGGAATTTGTCCCTGGATCACTGAGGACTGGTCAAAGTTGTACCATCTTGTGAGTAGCAGCCAGTTATGGGGCAGGGCTAAGGGAGCATAGTCATGAGGCTGGGAGCTGCCAGGGATGGGAATCAAGAACCAGCAGGAGACTTCTTTCAGCCCTGTATCAGTATTAGCCACAAGAGAGCAGAAGGAAGGGAAGAGAGAATACTCACCCAAAGCTGTCTTTCTGCTGTAAGCTACAGGACATTTAAGCAGGCAACGTGTGAACCACATCATTAACTCCTGAGAACTTCTCAGGGACTCTAAGATAGGAGGGACAGTTCTTTGGATGAGATATTGGACACCCTGAATATTACCAAAGGTACTGCAGTGCCCTTACATAAATCACTGTTACTCTTTTCTCTAGAACACTGTGTGCAACTCTGATCACTCAGTCGTGAGAAGAACATCACAGAACTATAGAAGAGAATATTCAAAGAAGGTCAGCAAGGTTAGTGAGGATGAAAATATGTGGACTGTGCATCTCTGTGAGGAAAAAAAACCAAGAAGACACACAAAGAAATACATGAGATAATGACCGAGATGGAGAAGAGGTATTGGGTCACTCTGTCCACTTCAATTCATACAATGTCTGAGAGGTTCTCAAGGACATCCCTTCTCTCTCCCTCTTTCCCTGCCCTTTCCTTCCTCTCCTTTCTGGGACCAGATCACCTGCCTGCACAGCCATCCAGGCTGAACTGCCAACAGGAGAGGGGACAGGAACATGGTTTGAGTTTGTGTAGGCCCCCAGCCCAACAACAGCATATGTTATGGTGGCTGAATCAGTCATGATGTCCCATTTCAGCTTCTCAGAGTGCTGCCGGTATTTTTAGCCAGTATAAAATCCCTAAATTGGCTGGTTCTCAAAAAAGAAACAGACTTCAGAACATCTACACCTTTCTCCTAGCAGACTGTGAAAAGACAGAACTTCCTGTTTGACTCCAAAAAGGAAATATCCCACAGAGGAAGCAATACTGCAATTTCACAGTTCCAGGGAAGGGAACCCTCTACCACTGGCGCAGTTCTACAAAGCAAAGCTGTAAGCACTAAGGACAACAAACAGTCATACATGTTTTGTTCGTTCATGTCTTTGCAGGTTCCCTGATTCTTCTGGAAACTTCACAGAAATTAAAACTATATTCCTTTGTCTGTGGACACAGCCATGATCAGATTCTTGTGACTCACATGAGCTTCTCACAGGTTCAACCAATGGAACTGGAAGTGGGTACTTCCACTGGAGGAAAAAAAAATGGAGGAAAAAATCAAAATAGGGCAGAATTGGACTGTGAAACTCACTGCTACGAGACACTGCTGAGATCTAGATATGAGCACAGGAAAACAAAGCAGAATATTTTTGTTGAAAACAATTCCCTCAGGATTGTTATTTGTTTGATTTTTCAGTACAGGATGGAACTGCACAGGACGGAACTGCACAGGACATTGCACTGATTCAGCATAGCAGCTCTTGTAATCCTGTATAAGATAATATTGGCAATAATACAAATACAATTCTTGGGTACAAGTGCATCATCATTAGATCAGCAGGACAGATTTTGGTTTCCAAGAACAAGTTTACTCAGCAATCTGTGTTCTTACTGAAGAATGCATAATCATCCTGGTATCTCATAAATTACATCACTCCTGCACCCAAGTCATTAGCATAGAATAAGAAAAATAATATAAAAGTTATTTTAAATTATATAGGAAATTAAAAATTAGACAACGTTTTTAAAAGTCTTTGTTCACTGGATTCTGAAAAGAATATGTCGTAATAGTTCAGTACATCTCTAATAGATAGCAGGTAACATTTCCTGATTTCATGTTTGCTTTCCTTTTCTCTTCCATCTTGTCTTATTACTCTTTTAAATCTGTGCAAATGGTTTTACTTTCCAAATTTATTTTTTCTCAATTCACTTATTTCAAGAATTGTTGCTATATTAACCACTACAATTCCTCCCATCGGTGGTTTCTCTCTTCTAGGAGATAAACGTTCCTCTTTATTTGTAATAGCTTATGATTAGTAATTCAGTTCTTCTGAGGAAAGTCTAAGTTACTTTATATGTGACAGCCATTTATTTTATGAACAGCAGGACAACAGACTAAAAACACTAAAATTATCCTGCTTGAAATACCTGAAGTGCTCAATCCCACAGAGGCTTACTGATATTAATGTATCCCCACCTGGGAAGAAAATTGTGATGATTTCATGCTTCTTCCCATATATTTTAACAAAGATTTCCTGAATAAGCATACTCAGAGGCTGGTGTCATAGACTCCCAAAAACTAAAGAGAGCAGAAACTGGTATGGTGACATTTTAACAGGATGACAAAAAGAAGCTGAAGGCCAACTTCATCTGGATGGACAGTCTAAATCGTTGTCCAATTCTCAGCAAATCCATTGACTGGTCTGGAAGAATAAAATACAAAACTAGCTAAAACTAGTGTGCAGAGTTCAGGTATCTTAGATCAGGAAAATTGAAATTATGTTCTCTGAAAAAATTTCATGCATAAGGCAGCAGAAGATTTGGACTTTTTCTTCTGCAAAATAACCCCTCTAGATGTGTAATACAATTTTTTTTATGTCATGTTGGGTATTCCACAGGCAAAGCAGCAGCCATGGGTAGATTACTCTAACTCTCACAGGTAGGGCAGACTATACAGCTTTGCTAGAACAACCACTGACTGTCATGGAAAGGCCTCACTGGGAGGCACCAGAAGAGGTAATCATTCCTCTAACACTGCTTTTTCTTTGGCAAGGTCCCTGGTGACAATAAGATCATGTTAACAAATTCTAATTTACCAAAGGCACATCAAAAAATGTCGGGAAGGTGTAACTGGGCAACTTCAAATCAGAAATAAGCCATACCTTTTACCCAGAAAAGTAATTAACCAAGACATTAATGACAGCAACTACTCTAAAATTTGCTGCTTTCTACTTGATGTATTGAAGCCAAGATTTGAATGCCTTTTTGGCAAGGATTCTTTATCCAAACATAAACACTGCTGGGCTTGGTAAAGGTACTGCATAAAGTGCAATTGCTTGTGATGTACGGGCCATCAGGCCAGATGAGCTAATGGGCCCTTGTGGCACTCTGCTTTATAAATCTATTAACTAGAATTTGGGATTTATAGAGTAGTGGGCCAGAGGAACAACTGTGATTGAGGTTGTACAACCAGTTCCCGTGGACTCTATCATGTTCCTTTCGAAATTGCTGGCAAAAATCCCACAGTATGAGCAATACTTGCCACCAATCACAAAGGGAAAAGGATTTTATAAATGAGAGTGAGAAGGTTGAAGGGGTGAAACAGCATTTGTTAGTCATTACATCTGTAAATACCTAGGAATTTTTTTTTTTTTTTTTTTTTTTTTTTTTTTTTTTTTTTTTTTTTTTT
>VZUI01045710.1:0-68544 GCA_013401135.1 Cettia cetti | reverse complement strand
AGCACCTCACTTGGACTGCTTCCATCACCCTGCTCAGGTTGTATTCTGACTCTGTCAGTGGGTTTGGTTTTTTTTTTGTATTACTGCTTTTTATTTTATTTTATTATTTTCCTTTTTCTCTTCATTAAATAGTCTTTCTAGTCTAGAGCCTCTCACTTCGTTTTCTTTCAAACCACAACAATTGGTAACTATCAGCATCCCATCATTTTCCTTAGTTTCTGCTTTGCTATAAGCTTGCTTGCTTTACTGCCAGCTGAATAAGTACTTTATTTTGTACAAACTAGTCTGTGTACTCTGATGAATACTGATTATGTATTGTGTACTGATGAGGCACACCACCTTCTCTTTCTTAGAAAAATAAAAAAAATTTTACTTGGCATTGAGATGTGGTAAGCTAATGTGGATTCAAGGAAGCAAAATATATCACATTTTTATCCATATTCATTCAAAAATATAACAGATTACCTGGGTGAAGTTTAATTTAATTTAAACTTTGATAGATAAAGTCACAGAAATATAGCTTTTGATGCTGGTAACCATTTTTATTGCACAGATCAGAATTTCATTCAGAAGAGCCTTTAACAATGTTTTAAAAGCAATTTCTTCTACCTTAGACTGCTTTAAAAACATAATCAACTTCTCTATGTTCGTGATAAATGTTCTTCAAAGAATCTTAAGAGTTCTTATTGCCTTACCTCCAAGTTCTTGGTGTTGACAATTATCATCACCTGTGAACTCTATCAAAATACCTGCTCTCTTTCCTGGCTTTTGACTCCATACTGAATGCGAAACTGAGAAGGGGACCATGGGAAATTTCTGTGCCTAATTTAAGAATGTCACTTTTGAAGAATATGAAACAGAACATATTTGAACAATGATTACTACAACAAACTACTACTTTCAAATTAATTTCTTGAAGAGAAGTTTTAATGAGGTAGTGAGAGCATTCAAACATCATCTCCCAGAAACATTAGATGCAATGGAAAGTGTCTCTCACTGACTACTTTGTGAATACAGGTTCTTCTATCTTCTAGCAGCAAAGAAAGTACATATTGAGAAACGTGACTGCCTGCTGTCTGACTTAATTCTTTCAAACAATAGGATTAGTTACAGAAAAAGTGAACTAGTTGTCTAGGCAAAGAGTGAATAAAAGAAAATGTTCCATGGTGGAGTTCCAGATGCTTTGAAAAAATTCTTAACTGGCCTGAGGAATACTGGTGAACATGCTTCTACTGCTAAAAGTAACAATTAAAAAGATCTTTTTAAAAACAAAACTGTGACATGCATGTACATTTTCAGACATCCACAAAGGAGATTTGTGTGTCAAAGTTCAATAAACTGTTGGGAGAAACTTTGACTTGGAGGCCTAGAGAAAACTTGACTTGCGATTACCCTGCTTGATTCAAAGATCAGCACGGTGATGCAAAAATGTTTATTTCTCTTTTGTCACCCAAAGATGTTGCGCATGTGTGTATGCAAACACATTGCAGACTATTTTTAGTTTGGTTTAGTTTCATGTGTAAGACTAGCTAAACAGTGGGTTTGATTTAATTTGGTAACGTCTGCCTGTCCTCAATAGAAGGTGCTATTTTAACACTTGAAATATCAGATGCTGTACTGCAGGGATCTGATTTCACTAGAAAAATAATTAGACTTGTTTTGCTCACTCACTTTCTCTTCACCTTATTTGTGTGTGTGTTCAAGTATTAGGATGTTAGACTTTTATCAGGTTTTCCTGATAAGGTTGTCCACAGACATTTTTTCTTTGCCAGATAGAATATACTTCAGAAATCAAACCATTGGGTTTGAAGCACTATCTTTCAATTTTGGTCCCAGAAACACTCTTGCTCCATTGACCTAAATGGGTATTTTTCCAGCAAAAGTATGGAAGTGGGTGAATATTTTAAGTGGAAAGTACATAGAGAGAAAGAATATGAATTAGTGTGAAAAACAAGTTCTATTTCCAAAGGTCTCAAAATAAACTGCAAATACGTTACCATCTCCACATTCTTCCTTGTAAAATCTATTTTTACTCTTTTCAAAGAGAGTGAAACAAAAGGACAAGGAAACAAAATGACTTGAAATTATCAATGAAAAATCCAAAAGCAGAATATATTCAGAAAGTTCTTGTAAATGCATGAGACACTTGGGCAAGGTGTCAAACCAAAGTTTGGATAATGGGCATTCTGTTCCTTAAATAAGAAAAACAAATTCTCCTCTGTGCCACTAATTGTGCACTTGGTGCCAAGCACACAGTGGTTTCCCTAGTTTCAATTTTCCTCTTTGACAGACTTTGTTGAGGAACAGAGAAAGAAAAGGAAAGACACTACACTGTAACAGTAGAACAAAAAATACTGTCCCTGTATGAATGCATTATTTTTAAAATGCCCATATTCAGTTATTTTCAAATTATAAACCCCAAAAAAATTATTTTCAGAACAGAAATTTGATGTAGCTTATTCATTACTGTGGTTGTATCTGTAACAAAATCTGCTTAGTCAAAAATATTAGTCAAGAAATTTCAATGGTGCGTTGGCCAACAGGTCATTTTTCACATTTCATTTTTTGATAAATGTATGAAACAAAAGTCAAGAACAGTTCTCTCATTACCTATTCAACAGTAGCCAAGCTGTTGCTTACTGATTGTTAATAAAATCTTACTAATGGTAGAAAACTTAATCTCACATGATTTTGGTGATCAGATACAGAAAAGCATGTGCATTACTGAAGGCTGGAGGGGAAGGAAAGGTAAGCCCTTAAATACCTTTGAGTGCCTGGCCCTAAATGACCTCAGTTTCCTCTGACTTTGATAGGAATTTAACCTTCTCAGTCCCTCACAGAGTACTAAGGTCTTGATTTATTCTATGACCTCAGAAATTCTGGTCATTATTTTCATCTCTCTGGGTCAGACAGGTTAAATTTTGTCATAAACCCAGCTGACATTGGTATCACATTAATTGCTTTCACTGGGTCAAAGTTGATGACACTGAAGCCCATTTTACTGTACTCTTTAACCCCATACTTAAATCTCTGCCAGGAATCGTTTTTCAGTTCTCTGTCACAATGTATTTTATTTCTTCAATAAATTGTGGTTTTTGTTCCTTCTGTAATGTTTGCAATCGTCATCCTCCTTTTTAACTGACATTCCAGCTATGATTTTCTTTCTAAATGCATAACTATTTTTTGAGAAAAATCCCCATGAATAATTTACTGCCTATCTAATTTAAATGTAGCTAAACTATGAGCACCAGAACCTTTCAGAAACAGAGGTGTCTTTTCCTTAGAAGAGGTGCTAAGTTTCTGCTCATCACTATGGGAACTGCAGGAATGCACAGAGCTGGAGATATGCACTGCCTGAAGTTAAGGGCAGTGCTTGTTTCAGGTTACTAAAAGAGGATATCATGACTTATTGTCTGCATCCTCTTTGTTTAAGAAGGCAGCAGCTTGCTGTTGTTTCTATTGGCTGAAATAAAGAACCTTCACCTTTGGGTGATAACAGTGGACATCGAAATCAGTTCATTGTTCTTTTGGGGATTTACATGTGTGGAGATTGAATGTTCACCCTGTGGGAAGTCTGAAGGGAGTTATATCAGCAACACTCTGCTTGCTGTCCTTTTTGATCAAAATATTTAGATATTTTCCACAAGCTAATAAAGAAGTGGAATGCGTACATATTGTACTTTTCTGAGTAGGCTGAGAAAAACAATGGGTTTGAGACCAAAAAAATTGCATGAATTCTGTTTTTATTTTTTGTGTGTATGTGTGTGTGTGTGTGATTTTTTTATGCTATAATTGTGGAAGCTCTGTAAAAATTGAGACAACATGGTTTCTTATCCTAATTAATTTCTTTTGCCAAGAAGGAGGACAATACTAAGTCTTCCTTTTGAGCTAATGGACAGATTCCGGAGAAAATTATGTTGGCAGTTTGTAATATGCCAATGAACATGTATTCTAAATTTTTTCCTGAAGGGAAAATAATCCATAGTCTGGATAAATTTTTTCCTTGAAATGTAAGCCAAATCCTAGGTTTATGGAGGGAAGAGCATGAAATGCATTGTGTTTGAAATAACTGGAAGACTTCTAGATCACTCAATTAACATTTATGAGTAAAATTAAGCATTGTTTACAAATAAACAATTAAGGTCAGAATTCCTGTGATAGATTTGTGAGGGGAACTCAAGGCTCATCTGATCCAACCTTTCTTGGCAAAATGACATCTCAGATTGTACTTTTGAAATATTTTTCAAGATCCATATCCTACTTTTCTAAAAATAAAATTGAGATAGTCCAATCGTATGAACATAATAGTTTCACACAGTCTACTGCCAAATGGCTCAATTTATTTAAAATAGCACAAATATTACAATGAAAAGGAAACAAAATTACCAATGGCTACTTGAGTCATCAGTAGATACTTCTCAGACCAGCTTAAAACATAAAAAAACCTGCAGAAAAGCAAGAAATATTGAGTATTATTAAAATATTGGGATATGTTACCTCATCTCTTGCATGTATATCCCTATTAGCACTGAGCATATTGAGTAGTGCTAATTGATTGATAATTATATTGATAATCTAGATGAGGAGATTGAGTCCACCCTCAGTAAACTCATGGATGCCACCAAGTTGTGTGTGAGTGTAGATCTGCTGGAGGGCAGAAAGGCTCTTCAGGGATATCTGGAAAGGCTGGATAATGGGCCAAACCTGTTTTAGAAGGATCAATAAGGCCAAATGCAGGGTCCTGCACTTGGCTCACAACAACCTCAGTTAGCACCACAGGCTGGGGGCAGAGCGGCTGAAACTCTGCCTGGCAGAGAAGGACCTGGAGGTGCTGGTCGACAGTTGTCTGAACATGATCCAGCATGTGCCCAGGGGGCCAAGAAGGCCAATGGCATCCTGGCCTATATCAGCAATAGTGTGGCCAGCAGGAAACCTTAATGTGCACCTGTACGTTGGCAAGTCTTTTCCAAAAAATGTGCATGTATAACTGTGAATGCTGTTGTGCAAGAGTGCCTTCCTAGTGCTTTGTCTCTTCATTCACACACAGGATTGCAGTGCAGAAAGTATTGCAGGAAGCTCTTCTCTTTTCCCTTATTCTGACTATGTACAAGGCAGACACTATTTGAGGCAGAATAAGTTCCTTTTCCGCCTTTTAGAAGACAGGCAGTTTTCAAGAAGAAAGGAAAAGTCTGACAGAGTTATGGCTACTTAAGCTACCAGTAAGGCAGTCTTGAAATCATATATGCTCCAGAATTAGCAGCAACTAAGATTAAGTTCTTTGGATTCTCTGTCATTATTCCTCTTCCAGCACAAGCAATATGAGAACAATAAAAATTGTCTTCTTCTTTGAAAGGAAGGAGTCTTATCAGTGCTCTGTTGTACTTACTAATGCTTTAGATCTCAGTGATCTATTTTATCTGACATATGGTTATATATTTGTGTGGTGATTTTTGCTCTCATGTATTGGTTCTTTTCCTTATGAACCCTTCTATTCTCCTATGTCTGCAAGCAAAATGTAGTTACCTCTAGTTTACAAAAGTGCTACAGACAGAAGGGTGCAGAGGGAATTTTTTCTTCTTGTTGTTTTCTTATTAACTAACTTGAAATTGCCATGGCCTTTCTGTTGACATGAATGAATTCTGTATACTTGGAAAAAAAATTACAATTCAATAGTGGTTTTAGTACACCTCAAGAAGCATTTTCTGAATTTCAGACATGTTCTAAGGGCTTAGAAATAAGCCGAAATATTTTCTTCTTGAAATTTTATTCATGCTTTTTCTTCCTACTAATTTGTGTAAGAGAAACATGATAATAATATATGACAGGAAATCTTAAATGGAGACTTGTTGCAATTTTTCTGAAAGCTTGACAACATTAATAAAGAGTAAAAGGTGTTTCAATGTGAGTTTCTACTTGGAAGTATGTGAAAATATTGTGAGATTGCCACATGTCCTGGCTTGTGTAGGATATTTGTTTAAGAAACTGGTTATGGAGAATGCCAAAACTGTATTATTAGGAACAGAAAGCAAACAACCCTCTACCTGCTTTAAGGAATATTCATGAAATATATCTCGTTTTTGGCCAAGAACAGGGCTAATTATTTCTGTTGTTGTGAGGGGGTAGAGCCTGTAGTTGTGTAAGCATTATTTTCCTGATGGAATATCATCTGACCTCATAGCCTCATGCGGGGGAATGAACTTAATCTCTCTTCCGAGGAGGATGTTCCTTTCCAGTGGAGCAAGTGTGGGGGATGGACTGACAGGGTATCAAGGGTCCTGAGCAGATTGGGTGGTGTGACTTCAGTCAGATCAGCATCTGAACTCTCTCTTTTGTCCACTTTTTTATTAAAATTGTCACTGTCACAGTTCATTGTTTTATGTCATTGCTGTTTCAAGTAAATTGTTCTTATCTCAAGGTGTGATCTTTGCCTGTGGAAGGGGGAAAGGAAGTGCCTGGAGACATGGATTTTTAGAGGGACTGCTGAATTGGAGAACACCATTCCTAAATCATGACACCATATTATACCTAAAACAAACATGGCAAGGACAGGACAGAATACAAGCATGCAGTGCTTAACCCTCTATTACGTATATGTGCTCCAAACGATCCTCTGCTTGTTATGGATTGGTGGGGTTAGCAGGAAAGCTGCTTCATGTTTCTATTGGTCTGTCATAAGACTAAGATTCCAGCCCCTGCCCACCAATGCCTCTCCCTCTGGCTGAATCCCACAACAAGCAAGGAATCTGCTACAGGGTATATGAAACAAAGTATAAGATTTCCTCCTAGCTGCCACTTAAACCAGAGACTCTCCAATGTTGTGGGTCCCAGTGCAGGACCCTCTCTGTCTACTCCCATGGAAAATGTCAGCCTGTCCAGGGACAGTGTTTCTATATTACATAATAAAATTTCAGCCAACATCTCTCTTCACAGTGCATTTCCTCC
This sequence comes from Cettia cetti, assembly GCA_013401135.1. Lineage (NCBI taxonomy): Eukaryota > Metazoa > Chordata > Aves > Passeriformes > Sylviidae > Cettia > Cettia cetti. The sequence continues at coordinate 61,602 of VZUI01045710.1, read as the reverse complement.
CATTTACATGGAGAGAGAGACCTTTGCTTGCTGCTAGCTGTTTAGCCTGAAGTTAATGAGATGACATGGAATTTGCAAAGTGAAAACAAACTTTCCCAGGCTGCAGACTAAAAGTGAAAATGAGCCCTGAGGAAGACTTAAGGACTGTGTAACTCTTGTCAGGATAACTGAGGAGAGGAGACTTAAGTGGCACATAGGTAATGTTTGATTTTCTGGCACAGGGATAAATTCTATCCTAACTGCAACTTTGTAAAGCAAGTTTAAAAAACGTATTAGATCATTCTCTGTTCCCTAGTGTATTGCCTTACCTGTGTTTCAAGAATTACCTTGTGTTCAAAGTAAAATTAAAATCTCAGGAAAACAGAAATAAGTCTAAGGCATGGAATGCAAGAATTTTATCAAGAATGTGCAGAAGTTAGGAAATTATTTCAGTTGTTATTTTAGTGCTTATTAGACACTCTTGGGATGCTGTTATTTATGATCTTAAAGTTTTTCACACTAATGTAATGCTTAATTGGAACACAAGCTGTGCACTGATTAAGTAGTCATAGTAGTAATATTTTAGCCTTTACAGTCTGGTTCTCATGACTTTTAACTAATGTTACTAATAGTAACATTGAGGAAAAAGAGTTCTGAAAAGTTGTTAAGTAGAGTCATACAAAGTAAACTTAGTTTACATCGAACAAAATAATTTGCTATTACCTACAAGTTAAACTAAGGATGCTAATTTCTTCATGCTGTTTAATAAACTCTAATCTGTATTTTTAAAATTCTTTTGGTTTTTTACAATGTGCGAATATATCTGAATAAACTTCCTGTTGAAACACAATCATCAAGCTGTGTCATTTGACCCTAGATGAATAGCATCAAAGATTGAATGCACCATTTGTTAAGAACTGAAACTATAGATACTAACATACCCAGAAATACTAGATTCTGCACTGTTCTTGATTCCAACACTCAACAACTATCACTAATGAGCCACAATCACAGACACATAATGTCAGTTTATAGAAAAGTTTGAAGAGGTTATAGAAAGTAGTAGTGAAATGGATGAACCAATATAAGGCACAGACCAAAAAATAGGATTCTTTTTGGTATTTTATTTGTTGTTGAAATTCATTTCTTAAGTGACTAAAATGTTTTAGACAGCATCATATGAGGAGTGATAGTATAACAAAGTAGTAATACACCAGATATGATTCCAGGGTAGAACAAGGATTAAACTGTAGCTCTATTTAATCCTTAAATATTAAGTTGTGGTTTTGATGAGAACATATTTTCAAAAAGTCATTGTAACTCCATAATTTAAGGAAGAATATTTCCCTGCACATTAATAGGCCTGGCAACCAGGAAGATAAACTATTCAATTTGCATCAAGTTTATCTTTTCTGCTTCCTATTTTTGCATTTAATATATGCGGAAGCATTTTATTGTATGGCACTTTGTTTTGCTTGGCAACATCACAGCTGTAACAACCAAATATACAGAAACAATTAAGCCTCTTTTGCAAAGAATAAAGGAAACATCAGGAGAGATCTATAGTTCCACCCTAATGAACCAATTCAGTGCATGTTTATTCATCACAGTAACAGCTCACATGGGAAGGCAAGGAGCACTAGAATTGAGAAGAAAATTGAGACTCTGATCCTTTATTTTACTTCGTGCCATAGCTGGTTTCAAATTTTAGTAGTTAATGGGTACTTAAATCTGATAACTTTGTGCTGCATCAATAAAAAACTAAATTAGCAGAAAACGGAAGAAAGAAGAGATGAGAGGAGATGAGATGAGAGGAGAGGAGAGGAGAGGAGAGGAGAGGAGAGGAGAGGAGAGGAGAGGACAGGACAGGACAGGACAGGACAGGACAGGACAGGACAGGACAGATTCATGTATTTGTGTTCTGCAAAAAATGATGCCAGTGAAATAGCTTTATTTTGGCAAAATTCTCAAAATACCTTGAGTAAGGGGCTTATTTTTCAGTTATTTTTGTCCTTTTTTTAATGGTAATGTTTCATACTCACAATAACAAGAACTGTGAGATACTTATCTAGTACACCAACTGGTACATTACAAAACTCCCCATACACTCTGTCTGGACTCTGAAAGTGCAGCGAGTACCAAACATGTACAAAAGATTCTACAATGCACCCCTGTAATGTATAGCACAGGTGGGTTTAAAGCACTAAAGACAGGTCATTTGAAGTGAAAGCCTTAAGCTAATGTTAACACATGGGTATTTCTTACTCATTTCAGACCCTCTCATTCTTCCAGAGCATTGTAAATTATCTCATATTAATTGGGACTCCATAGACTTCTCATTATGCAGCCATTATTCAGAATTGATCATCATTGGTTAAAGCTTGTTATTTCTGTCAACATTAGTTTCAGATTAGTTCCCTGAGGGCACATTACCTAAACACATTCAAACTTAGCTTGGCTCTCAAGCATTGACTTCCTGCATCATTCCTCACCATATTCCTCCTCAGTATAATCTCTGCATCAGCTCCCCCTCCAAAGTCTTGGAAGAGATTCTCTTTGAATCCAAGAGTGCTTGTAGATACTCCAAATTTTCCTGATGCTATGCACAGATGACAAGTTGCAGTGAAGTCAGAGATATACAGAAGCTAAAATATCTGTAAGTGACACTGTGACTGAAAAGATGATGAAATCAAAAAGTATGATCCCTTTCAAAAGAAATTCTCTGAATTTTGTTGCATGTTGTTGATGGATGTAATTTCTATTTCAGTGCAGCCAAGAAAACTTGCGATTGCTAATAAAAGTAACAATATTTTTTGAAGTTACCATGTAACACCCCTAGATTAAAGTCTTCAGAAGGATCTGAGGGTTGTGTTTTCTGTATCACTAATATCACAGAGATGAATGTGGCATAACCCTGTCCTTACTATTCCCACCAAGAAATACAACAAGCCCTTCTACCCCTTTTCTTGTACCTCCAACTCCAGATTGAATTAGCTAGATCTATTCCTCCAAAAGTGGCATAAGAAAAAAGGAAAACCTTGATTTTGTTTTTCTGTTTTTTGGTGGGGGGGGAGGGGGGGGGTTGTTGTTGTTTGTTTTTTTTTTTCCCCAATTAATTTTCCAACTGTCTTCTGATGGATTAAAATTGCAAACAACTTTCTTATTATTCAATATTGTACTAAGGGACTTATTTCCTACACATTTTGAAAGATTCTTAACAGCTTGGCTTCTTTTGGTAACCAATATTATGGATAATATAATACCAAAGCATCTTTTACTTTTTTCACCTTGGATGCACAGTGAAGATATCTATGTACAAAATGTACTACAGACATGAATGTGCTGAACCACAATCTGGCCTCTTCTAGAGTCTGTGTGATTTTGAAATTATGATCTTCACATACAAGATAGATAAGAGAGATGGAAGCAATGCAGGAAAGTGTCAAAAAAAGTGGCTTGAAATGCTTTATTTTCCCCTCTTATGTTTGGGTACTAGCCACATTTGAAGAACTCCATGGGAGAAACAGGTTGCTGATCACAGAGTAGCTTAAATGAGATAACCCTTGCAGCAAGTTGTATAAAGTATGCGCTTCACTGTCAGGCAGGACAGCATAAAGCTTTCTCCTGTTCTGAAAAAAGATCTAGCCAATGGGAAACACAATTTTAGAAATAGATCATAGGAGACCATCACATTTAAGACATTTTTCCTGGCTTTGTCTCCTTTGAGATAGACTGACAGGCAAATTTGAAAGCATGTTTTCCTCTGAGTTTTGGAAGGTTATCTTTTAGGTTCATTTAAAGCTCTCTGAAACATTGATAACAACCTGCCAGAGCTGATGTGTTTACATCGATTTTTAGAGGTAAGAAACATATATAACTCAGGAACTGAGTGGGTCTTAAAAAAAAAATTATGGTGGAGCTCAAAAAAATCACCTTTTCACAAACCATTAGAGTTAAAAAGTGGATAAGTGCTATTCTGAAAAGTGGATTCTTAAAAAATTGTTATATTTTTAGACAGCTTATGAATTTTTATATTTAATTTCAATTTAAAACAAAATGAAACAAAAAACCCAGAAAAAAAAAGAAAAAAGGGCTGAGTGTCCTCCCTCTTTCTAGATATTTTGTCTTCACTTTGGTAAAGAAATCAATGTCCTGATCAGGATTGAAGAAGAGACAATGAATATGAAATGAAGAAGGAAGCTGTTACTGTTTTTCATTTGTACTGAAAAAAATAAAAAAACATAAAACAACAAATGAGATTTTGAATAAAATTATATGTTATATGCACAACATTATTATTAGAATCTGTAACTAAACATTTATGACCCTTTCCAATAATGACATCTATAGGAAAGCCAATGTCTGACATTGGGTCTTGCAGTGCAAGGCCACAGAGGTATTCTGTGAATAGTTATCTCAAATGTAATACTTCATGCAAGTTAAATCCAAATACATGTGAGGAAGGTTCTGTACTAGCTTGATTGAAACTGAAAGATGCATAAGGAAATTATAGCTAGCAAAATTTGAAGACACATTTATACCTTTTAATCAGTCTAGCTGGTTTCTCACTTGATAACATACCTTCAGCAATCTGGAAAACTCATCCATCCTATGCAGGCACTTTCAAGGCTCTAAGTGGTGTGGAACATTACTTGGACTGCCCATTGAGAATTCTTTATGACTGTACATTCCTTCCAAAGCCCTTGATACCTCATGTTGGGGCTACTTAGTGGGATGTTAGAAAGCTGATAAGTAATTTTTTCCCTTGCTGCATGTACTGGAGAAGCGCAGAAGAGTTTTAAAGTTTCATTTTGCCTCTCTGTTTTTTGTAGTTACGTATGCAGCATCAATATTTGATCTAGAAATACTTATTAGAAGCTTTCTACACCTATGTATAACTCCAGTCTTTAAATTCATATTGAACATTAGTGCAAAGCTTTTAACTGACAGAGTGAAGAAAGGTCAGCTTTTCTTCAAGCAGGTTTGCCATGTCACCATTATTTGCTGGACATACCTCCCAGAGCTGTCCTCAGAATCATTTCTATTGAAGACCCTATTAGAAAGTTATCAAGAAAAGAGAAAGCATACAAAAGGCTCCTTTTGGATTTCACAAATCCATAGACAAATGAAAAGGGTTAAAAGAAAATCAAGATATGCAAATAAATACTTGAAAGGGTCATTGATCAGGTGTACTCTAATCCTTTCCTTTACACATGATTGTAACAGCAGCTTTTAGATAAAATTGTTTTATAAGGATGCCAGTGAAAAGAGTCTCTCGGGGAAGCCTGATCACGTTTACAGTTTTCTCTTTTAATCTTTTCTCCATTTTTTCTGGCCTCCTGCTCATTGACACTTTTCTCTGAACTCCCTTCAAAATGTCATTTTCATATTTTAATAATCCACTACAGTTTTCTTGTTGACTAATGGAAAAATAATAGCCTTCTTTTGCAGAAATCTTCAAATGTGTGCTTCAGTTCTATAAGGGACTTCAAAAACTACTCCAACAGTGCTAAGACTCTTGGTGTTGAAAACCTCTATAGATTGTGGCTAGGGACTGCATTCTTTTTGGCGTTGTGCTGGTTCTATCATCCTGCTGAAAATATCCACACCCTTGACTTTCTGTGGCAGCAGAGTGCCTTCCTTGACATACAGAAGTTTAGGTTTAAGTTTCCCTCAGTATTCCACATCTGTGAAAATCGATTCATCTTAACAGCTTTGGTACATTCCTTCAAAGCAACCTTCCTCTCAAGCAGTCCTCTGCCTCATTTAAGAAGGTATTTATTTTAGAGGATAATAAAAACACATATATTTTACAGATACTTCCTTTAATGTTTTCTTTAAGTATATGAAGAATTTTACTAAACTTTCATGACTGTAATTAAAATTTTACAGGTTCTCTGTATGTAAATCACATGACTAAATGACTAAAACATCCATGAACTTATCCTATGAAGCAAACAATCCACTAATATTAGTGGTCCTGATTAAGGTTAATAATTTTGAGGCTTCTTGAGATTCTTACTTAATTTGGTGTATGTCAGCAGATCTCTGGTTTTCAGTTGGTATATCAGGCTTATTTATTTTCTTTTTTTATTTCCTTCTGGGTCACACACTTTTTGCAATTTACTTTTCAATTTTATTTTTTTTTAAATATCATGTTTAGAATGGGTCTTCTGAGTCTGTCTTTCTAAGACTTTTGGTATGTTTTACATCTAGGAGAAAGTATGGCAAGTCTTGGCTAAGGCATATGAACTGCACTGACTTCTGAGGGTGTTCATCCCTTAACACATGCCTAGCCAACATCTCTGCCTGCTCAGCTGTTCTTAAAGAAAATAAAACAAAACAGAAAAAAATTGAAATCCCTGTAAAATGGCAATTTAAGAGCAATTTATATACAGTTACCTTTCAATTTTGACAATACTACAGATTCATCTTTAGATATTCAAAGGAATATTTTGAAAGTGTTCTCAACCTTGAGAAATCTTTATACTTCAACCAAAACAAGTAGGAACAGACTGCTTCAAATTTAACATTCTGCTTTTTCCCTGCCATAGGAATAATGTCACTGCAGTTGACATGTTACCACATTCCGGCAAATGTTCCTGTATTTATTTCATTGAAGTAAGATTTTCCAAAAGAAAAACACTTCACAGCAATATTTTACTGGCTTTACTGAATTCTGTTTTGTAAAAAAAAAACCTGCTGTTTTTTCCTTTATATGCTTGGGGATATTTCAATAATTGTTCCCTTATAAAGACATATTTTCCTTACTGGATTACTTCAGTCCTCATATGCTGAGTATGAATCTAGTTACCAGAGAGCACAGTGTGGGAGGAAATGTTACAGAAGAGATTCCTTCTCAATAGCTGCATTGGGAGGCTTGCAGGAGACATTGTATTGAGGAGTTGGTGACTTTGAACAGCCCAAGTCTCCTGTTCTGGGCAGAAACCCACACACAGAAAAAGAAGCTGCAGGGGAGCTGCTGGTGCATCCCATGCCAGCTTCTGGTGGGTGCTACAGCAGAGGTAACATCCCAGACTGTCAGAAAACCCTCTAGTAGCTGAACAACTTCCTAACGGAAACTTGGACTATGTTTGGGAACAGCAAAGTTGGATCAAAGGGTGCAACAGGGTGGCTCTGGCCATGGGCTATTGTGCCTCAAGGTGTTGGTGATCCACAGTGCAGCTCAGGCAGAGCAGTGCTGGCTGGGCCACTTGTGCAGTGTAGCTTCAGGCTGTGTGGTGCTGCACAAATTCTTGGCCACAGGACAAACTCAGCCAATGTGCTGTAGCTGAGGAGCCTGCAGGCAGTTCCCACCCACTCATTACCCACAAGTACGTGATGTGCCTCTACCTAAGGTACAAAGCAAGAAGTTCCTTGGATGCAAACATCCATTCTGTTTGACAGTACCACTGCTGAATAAACTTTGTTTCTTTAAGAAACTTTATGCAATAACTCAAATGGCCAAAATGGAAGATAATTCACCATAGACAGGTTCTGCACAGCATGCAGCTGGGAAATGCGTCTGTGGTGTGTCAGATGATGCATACATGCAGAGTGCCCAGCATCTGAACTGGTGTAAGACTTTACTGCAGCCTGTATTCCTCTTTTTATCCTATCTTGATTAAGCAGCTACTTTGTTAAGCCAGTTATTGTTCACCCTTGTTTTCTGAGAGCCAAATAAAAGTCTACACCATCTCTTTATCCCTTCAAATATGAAGTGCAGGGGAGTAGAGAATTCAGAGACAAGGAACTTTTTCCAGAAAGGGCTTAAAAAATAGGACAAAGAAAATGTGTTGGTGTTAAACAATATGTTGGAAAATTTAATTAAAGATCAGTGGCATTATAAACCAGAAAGTATCATCAAGTTTCAACATCATGGAAATTTCAGTTTAACTTTGGATAAAAGAGATTTTGCCCTTTGGATTGGTACCAAAGATGAAAATTCATGTTATGGAAAAGCTGTGTTTAGAGTCAAGCGGGACAAATTTCTTAATCTGGTAAAACACATTTAGTAACTTGCAGCACAGCTACAGAAATGGCAGTCTGCAAATGGAGATTAAAAGATCAAGCTGAGAAGGAAATTACAGTGAATCCAAGAAGGAGCTTATTTCAGTGTAAAGAGGGAAGAACCTGAGATGATTATTGCACCTGCTATTTGGCTGCAAGTCACAAACCAAGATATTAAAGTGCATTCCCAATACTTGTTGCTACAGAAATAGCAAGTAAATGGACCTAATACAAGCACCCTGTGCCTGCAATACCCAATTAATACTGCCTTTAGAACATATAAACAAGTAACAAAGGCAGTCTTTCAAGGTGTTACAGACTTAGTGGCAAATTATTGCTAAGACTTTGGTTAAAGGTAAGTCAGGAGAAAGTGGAGGTTGTAGATTCAGCCTCCCAATCACCACAAATTGTCTTACAAAACAAATTTGTAAGAATCCCATGCTGGGGATGGGTACTTATACGGTAATATCAGCTGGATTGGGAGTTCTGATGCTTATGTAAAGCTTAGTTATGGATTGTATAATCAGATTTAAAGGTAAAAGTGACCCAGAAGTGCCTGTAAGTTATGATTCTATAATGAATTAATGGATTAAATTTTCAGTTTTCCTTAAGTATACATTTACAAGAAATGTAAATGTATACTTAAGTATACAATCAAGTCAATCAAGAAAATTTACTGACTATCTAAATTTACTGACTATCTCCGAATCCCTTTTTTCCCACTAAAATCAATTGGGAACCCAATGATTACCAAACGTTTTTTTAAAAAATTTGTAAGAATGAATTTGTTTCTGAGACTTGCATTTGATAGCCCGAGTTAGGTACAGATACAAGGAAAAAATATGAATTTATGTCAAATTTTTCAACAAAATAAATATATTAAAATATTTTCAGCATATATAAAATTATTCAGTGTAATTATTCTTTTACAGAAAAATACCTTCACTCACCACTTATGACATGGGCATCTATTGTAGTAAGAAATGCCCAGAAATATGATCTGAATTAATTTAGTTCAGTACAGGCAAAAGAATTTTCAATAACTTCTTCCTTTTAAGTTATTTTGTTCTTGAAAATACATCTATGAAACTTCAAGTATGGATTTTCAACTTTATTACAAAATAATTTATTTTAAAGCATATATCAATTAAAATGAAATTAAAAATAATATGTTAGTGAAATTACTTTAGATTAAAAATAAATAAATACACTTCAGTGCAGATTACTCTATAATGAGCAGCAGTTTTCAAGTTGTGATTAAACCTGAACAATCTGGGCAGGAAAAATCCTAATAAATTTCCAAAAGTGACCTATATCACTACTACCAGCAAGATTTCCTTTCAGCTCTAGCTGCCTACCCAAACAATTAAGCAGAATTTCCAGACCCACCATAATCACACCACGTGGATCACACTATGAGCTTTTTGTACTGTGCATTTATGGATGGTTTTATCTGTCTGCTACACTGGACTGAAAGTACTGCCATACACTTTTAGGTCCTGAATAGATAATGTTGGGGTTGCTCTAATTTCCTCCATTTTACTGCAGCACTAAACAGCTGCAAATGTTTGAATTAAATGGCCACAGCATTAATATGAAACTAAATTCTCAAAGACATACAAATAAATGCAATATACTGTTTGCATATTTCTAAAACCAATTGTAAATTACTTTCTTATGATACTGAAGTGCAAAGTAGTGATGATACATTGATAACAATGCTTCAAAAATTTTCTAGTGCTCAATAATATGATTTTTTTCCACTCTTTCGGATAATTTTTCATCTGAAGCATGATAAGATGACCACATGTCCAGGAGGAAGGACATATGGGTAAAGGAAACTTGTGCATCATCAGCAGCAGAGAAAGGCAGGAGCTCTTTTAGAAAGTTACAGAATTCTTTTCAGCAGTCCACATCTGAAGCACAAAGGAGTTGTGCTCACCTGAGAAAAGAGGAAGAGCATCCTTAAGTCACAATTTTTCAGCTCTATCTAGTAAAGTAAGTAACCCGAAACTGACAAAGCTAATTTTGATAAAAACACTGATATGTAAGATCTTTGACAGAAGAGATTGGTGATTTTTTGCAGTAGTTTAAGATATTGCTGAATCTTTGTAACAATCATGTTATGGAAGAATGCAACATATGCTAACCCTGAAGCAACTCCCATTCTTAGCTCAGACTCTTGGCCTGAGTTCCCTTGTCAAAAAAGGAAGTTAATTTGTTGAACTAAACTTGAACAGCTGAAACACACTCCATTCTGCTGACTCTACTACTACAGCAGTAACATCTAAAAGAGGGGAAATTGCAAATGCCTGGGAACTGCCTTAAAGAGCATCAGTTGCTTTTTTGGTGGAGGTGATTCAAGCCTTTAAAAACTTGTTTGTAATTTTCATTTTTTTAATTGAAAAACCAAATAAGAAAATTTTTTTGCATGTCAATATTGCAAAGCAGAGGAAATACACCAAGTTACTTGGTTTTGCTAAAAAATGTGTACATTGAGTTTTTAGTAAGATTCCTGATAAAATATTAAAACAAATAAAGCTATTGCAGTCTACCAACTAATTAGTAAAAAAAAAAATAAAAAAAAAAATTAGCAGCTATGACTCCCTACTCAGGATCTTTTTTAAAAAAATAGTTCTCTTTATCATGTTGATAGAGAAAGAAAAATTGTCTCTATCAGAAAAGCTCTTATCCATGTCTAAATTTACTTACTATTAAACAAAGATTTAATCTTATTTTGCTTCCATACTGATGGCATAGTGGAACAAGATAGAGGTCATTTAATGTTATAGTTCTTATTTGTAGACTCTGCTTTTCATCCTAGTAGGTCTCTGGAGAATCCGAATTTTTCAAAAGTCTTTTCCTCTAGACTGACAATAAGAAAAGATCCTTTCTCAAGTATGAGCCTGATTCTCTCACCAGGGATTAGATCCATTCCCAATTTGAAAAGCCTTATTAATTAAAAGTTCTGCAGAATGTTGCACACTGTGGAATATGAATGGAACAGCTACAAGAGCAGAACCATCCACTCGATGATATTCAATCTAAATTTCATTTATTAAGCAGAGTAGATTTAAAAAGTGGATACCAATTTTAATTTAAAAATTTTTATCCTGCAGCATTATACATTTTTAAAAACAAAACCTAGGCAAAAAAACCCCAAATAAACCTGCAAAACTTGCAGACTAGTTTAGACCAATTCAGTATTTTCAAGTCCTGTCTGGAAGCTCAGGACAGTTCCTCACCAGCCATTACATTCCACCTTCCCTAAGAGGCTTATTTTTCAACTCTTTATGGCTTTTTTTTTTTTTGTCCTCACAAACAGATTGCTAGTATAAGCCATAAGCATTATCCATGGAGCCTCACCACTTCTTGTGACTTTCCCTGTCTCTAAGGACATTCAGGGGTTCACACTTGGTTACTATCACTCTTTGGCCTGTAGGATGCTGCTAAAGGAAAGATGCTAACAATTGTTCTTCTTTCCTTCTTTCCTTTTTTTTTCTCTCTTCTGCAAACTGGAGTAATCCTCATAGGGGGCAGGTGTAGTCCAGGTCTCACATGAAGATTGCTTTTAGACAAGCTTCACCCTACAGTAGTGTCATAAAGCTATGAAGTTTCTCCTAATAAATCTTGTAGTTACATCTGCCTGAAATTAATGAGGAAAGTGTCAGAATCCTTTTCAAGAACGTCATAGAATCACAGAATGGTTTGAGTTGGGAGGGATTTCCAAAATCATCTGGTTCAAATCCCACTGCCCTGGGCAGGGATTTCACCAAGAGTCATTGAAAGAAAGAGGAGAGGACCAGGAAATGATAAGAGAAAGCTAAATATTTCTGAAGAAAGATAAGCAAAAGCAGTTTTGAAGACAATTTATATTTGGCTTTGCAAGACTGCAAAATTTCAGCAAAAAAGGGGGTATATCAAACAATAAAACTGAAATCCACTAGCTCTTGAAAAACAAATTGTGGTCAGTATAATTCCCTGAGCCTAATGCTCTAGAATTCAGTATAAACACCAGTTCACAGATGTTCATAATGATCATAAACCCTTACACAGAAATGGATTTAAATTACTTTAGAAAGAAAGGTGGAATTAGGTTTCCAGGAAAAAAACAATTAAAAGTAACAACACAAAGTAAATGGCCTTCATTTATGAAGGTTTTGTATGTTAGGAAAGGTGTAGGTGAAGTAACAGTTAGCTTTTCTCTATTAATTCTGGCATTATACTTAGTATGACTGATTTCTTAATTTCTGAATAAATACATACTTAGTTTTCATATGAAAGAATTCATTTTAGATTAACAATAAAAACTGTGCAGTGATTCTTGTAAAACCAACTTAAACAGCTATATAAAAAAGTGAGAACAAATATTTCCTTATTTGAATATTTGCCTGAGAATAAATTATGAAAATATGTCAATATGAAAATATACATTAGAGAAAATGAATCAAAAATATCTCATCAATAAATATGTATTTGGTTTCTAGTCAATCATAATCCATATCTTTCTCTGCGAGCTAGCAGATTTTAAACTAGACCTTGATAGAGTTCATCGGTGAGATAATAAACCTTTAACTGAGCTTAAAATGTATTTAAAACACTTAGCTTTATGAACTTTCTGCTCTTTGAACTCTAATTTATGTTTTTGTAAATCTACTGTAACTCTCTTGATGACATGTGAAATTATATAGGTGTCATACCAATGTAAGGGATAGATGAATCAATCCATAAACTTGCTCTAGTTCTGCTTTATCATTACTATGTTGTGGGTGGGACTTACAGATAATTTGCTGGGAAAAGCAAGTTATTTGAATTACAATGCATTCGTTTTCACAGTACCATTTCCATCTGCTTAGCTTCTCTGGAGGGTTAGTTCTATTAGGCACATCATTATATTTTTAGTTATAATCTTTTATCAACAACAAACAAATATGTTGACAGTGCAAAATATTTTCTTTCATGAGCAGTAAGAGATAAGCAAACTACTTAGCAAATAGAAAAAAATATGTGACAGAGTAGAGGTAATACAAATAATAGGTTACATTGAACATAAACACTGTCATAAGCATTAGATCAAAGTCTTGTTTCTAATTAATTCATCCCATTTGAATGTTTTCATAAGTAATGTTGTTCCATTGCTACATGTTGCTAGCAGTATTTTTATTCCAACTCTCTTGTGTCTTTTATTGCAGTAAGCCATATTCCTTTAGGGCTCAATTCTGCAGTCTTCACTCAATCTAAATTCCCAGTTCAGTCTGGGGGCAGGATTTGCTTGAACAAGGACAAAAGAATTTAGTCTCTAGTGTGTAGTTATAACAGTATTCTCAAAGCCTAAATGCATTATATTTTAGCAGAGTCTAGAATTTAATATGGAGCAGAAGTGTCTTAAATTCACTTTCTGCTTCTGAATTTTGTCAGATAAGTATCTAGGCTTCCTTTTCCATTAACATTACCACCAATAAGATAAGTATAATAATGAACAATAAGCTCCTCTGACAGATAATTTGATGAAAGGCTCTGGGTACCTACTGTAGGTCAGATGCTGTGAGAGAAATCTCACATACTGTATAAAGCTCAGATCACCCACTTAACATTTTCCTTTTTATGTGATGAGGAAGGGATTCCAGAGCAAAATTCTTTGGGCAATCTGGAGTCAGTCACAAAGTGTACAGGAAAGGGGCACGCAACTATCTTTGCTTCTCCCTCTCCAGCTGTAGCAAGCATACAAGAATTACACTCTGGATATGAGGAAATATCATTAGTTTCTTTTCCAAGGTCTTGCACATATTTCGAGCTCTACTGCCGGGCATGTTTTATGCTAGTTAAACATCTGTCTTGCCTATCAGAAAAGTGTCACAGTTTGACTTCTCCAAGTCAAATAAGATATAGCACAACTCACATTGTTCTGTTCCAAATACTAAACTGTGGAACAAATTAACCATCTGTAAGAATATATGCAATTATCTTATTCCAACAGAATTTTGCTCGGTACTTTGAACTCTCGTAGAAAATGTCCTCTAAATCAACAACCTTTTACTGTTATGAACTTCTAAATAAAATTTGAAGGACTAAAACAGAAGTTAATTTAGATTACCACACACAGTGACTGGAATTACATATAACAGAGCTCAAATGCAATTTTAGACTGCTACAGAGCACATTACAGATTAACTGAAAGAGCACAGAAGGTTTTCTGAAGGGTTGAAGAATGTGCACTCATCACACATTATGCTGTGCGCAGGTCTGTAATATGCATCTTTAGCAAAAAGTAGCCTATGCCCATAGGAAAATATTCCTTGTATGTGAATCTAATGCACATTTGTGGAGAGGAACACAGTAAAGTCAGGCCTGAGCTTTAGATCTTGCATACCATAATCTAAAATCTGGGACATCCATGACTTTAAAAGCCATCATGAGAATGCTTTTTTGTCCCCACATCTCCTTTTATACAGTTTCAGTCTCTTTCCTGAATAACCCAGGAAAAAGAAAAATAAAATCCCATATACGCATTTATGTCATATATTCTGTTATTCTAAAGAGCATTTCCTAAATATTTTCCTTCATATGCAACCAACCTTTCCTTCATTCTGTCATCCTCTAAAATGTTAAATTAGCTTCAATTTCTCTGTTACATCATCCTTCTCATTGTATCTTGTTTTCCTGCTTGAAGCCCTTTCTATCTGTAAAGTTAAGACAAGAAGATAAAACTGAATAAAATCTTTATAATGTAGCTAACATAAAGTATAGGCATATCTTAAAAATAACTGTGTCCTGGATTACCATTTTTTAAAGAAACCTATAATGAAGTTTCTAAAATTGTTTCATTCCCTAAACCTAAGCACAAAATTATCTCTTTAAAAGTAACCAAAACCTTTGACAAGAAAAGAAAATTTGAATTAACTTACTTAGATGAGGATTAGTATTTTTGAATGGGCTATACTCTTGAAAATATTAATCAAATTGTAGAAGTGTGCCTGCATTATAGTGGCAAGAATTCAAACAAAACATTTAAAAATTGGAAATGAAAAATTACCTTTTTTATGTTTTTTTTTTCTTCTTATAAGAACTGCATATTTTGAAATCAGGCTGAATTATCCATATGCAAGTTTTATTTATCATTGTTACTAAAGAGACATTCATTAACAATAACTTCTGAAAAAATAGTATGGGATGCTAAAAAATATAAAGCAACCTCTCATTTTGTAATGGATAGGTTTTTCTAATCTGATCATTCCTTATGCGTCTTTAATAATGATTTATTTTTCAAGATCCCAGTCATGACTTCACTCTCCATATGTGAGAGCCAAAAGAGCTGTTTAGAGACCATGAGGTCCTATGTGAACTCCTACTTAATTCTTAATTATTGTAAACTATCTCTAACCCACATAAAAGCCAATTAAGAGGCAGCATGAATAGCCATATTAAATATAAATAATATCAATGGCTTGTATTCTCTCAGCATGATTCGGTTTAAACACTTAAGCTATGAATAACGATGGAAATTTTTTTGTAGCACTCCTGAGATAAAATAAAGTTTTTTATAGGAGCATTTCTTCAAGCTATAAAAATTTGCATTTATATCTAGACTATGTTGTTCTAAGCCACAGGTATTATGAACAATTAAAGATCTCTGTCAAACCCTGGGAGAATCTGAAACACATGAATATGGTATTATTTCATTAACCACTGTGTGAGATTAAGATGCTTTGCTGGATAAAAACAAAACAAAACAAAAAAATGTACCAAAAATTTGGAACAGAAAATTATTGAAATTAACCAAAAAAATTATGACAATGTTTTTATCAGTTTGAGAATTCCAAGGAAAAATGCATCTTTGTTAGCATAATGTCAGCAAAAGATGTTGATGTACGTGTCCATCCAACAGTTCCTGCGGAAAGATTTAAAATAATATCTCATCTATCACTCTGTAAATTCAGACAATTTTGTTGTATAACTGAATCTATGAGAACACTGTTGCAGAGGATTCTTTCTGCCATTTAATTTGTGCCCTCCATCTCAAATATCACTGTCTTTTAGCATTACTGGATTTCCAGATTTCTTCTCCAATAACCTGGCTGTGCAGAATTCCACATTAGGCAGAATAACGGAGAAATGAGCGAGGAATCTCCACCTGAACTGCCAGTTCCAGATATTCAGGTCCAGATATTCAGGTCCAAATATCCAGATATTTGGAAAACTGTAGCTGAGTACTTAAATGAATGCAGAGCTGTTTTCAAAAGCCGCCATTTCCATAGGTAAAATGGTAATTCCTAATAAAGGTAGGCCAAGGACTTTGGTTTTGCAAAATTGTTCCTTTCGGCTTCCTGCATATGTGCCAATAAACAGCCAAACTCACAGAATAAACAGAAGCCTGGTGCTGCTGAGCACAACTGCAGATAAAATGACAACATACCCACACTTTACCAGAGTCCCTGCTGCAATTGAATAATACTTTCACCCTGGAATGGAAAAGCAACATTAAACAGTTTCTGGTACTTGTGTTCTGACATTCTAAATCTGTGGGTTTTCTTTTCCTTCAGAAATTACTGTATATAGATTTATATAGGAGAAAAAAATGCTTATTAATTATCTTTCCCACAACTATTACGGGCATGATACACAAGCTCCCCAGTCTATGCATATCTTCATGTTTTAAGGAATGGATCCAAAGTAAGATGAAGAAGAATTTTATATTTGCTAAAGTAGGTTGTTTAATCAAGCATTCTCTGCAGAAATGCAGCAACAAAAATTCTAATTAATAAGTAACCTGAGGTAGCTTCACCAATTCTAATCTAATGGGAACTAATCCCTGTTTTAGGTAAATTAACTCTCAGGTCTTAATTTGCTCAGATTTCCCTTAGAGTCTTCTTTATTAAAGGAAGCAGTAGCTTGCTAGAATGTTTCAGCATTGTGGGCCAGTGGCTTCATCCCCTAAATATTTGTCTATAAGATGAAGATACATTCCATATACAGTATTTTCTATATTAAACAACAATGGGATTTTTTGAGAAGTGAATGCCATCAAAAGATTTATGTAGGTGAATGTGCATGCACTTGATGTCCCTCATCACGCTCCCAAGTCAGCTGTCTTAGATTCAGTATCTTTTTACTGGTCACATTAGATATGACTGAAATATTTGAAAGCAAATATGTTAGGACCACTCTATATCATAACACACAGTAAGACAAGAGTCAATCATCTCAAGTAAATTCTAAATCAATAATAAAGGTCAACAAGACAACAAAATGAGACCTATTTATATTTGAAACATTGGAAAATACTACATAAAGTCAAGTTACTTGACATTGTTTATGATTTCTGCTAAAAGTGCAAAACCTCCTGGGATTTCTAAAGTGATAAGTAATCTCAGAGGATGTTTGTTATCGAGTGTGCATTATCCCTAGTTTTTAAATTAATTATTCTATTTCTCACTTTTTTATCTGGTCCAGAAGTTATAACTAGTCTGCCATTTAACTACACTGGGCAGAAAAGTTGTAATTTTAAAATTTCTTTTTAAGTGACATTTGTAAGAGTTATTGACTAACACCAGGGAGGAATATATGCATCAAAAGAAATGGAATCACTTTGAAAAGGGCTGGCATACAAGAAAAAAAAAAAAAAGTAAAGCCCAACCAAACCAAAACAACAAAACCCCAAAGACAGACTAATCAGATTTACATCCAAAATAAATGACAGGTTACTTTCATTGTGATTTTGCTTACTGCAACAACCAATATCTTAACCATAGGAGATAAAGAACCAAAACAAGAATCAAACTTGATGCTTGATGGATTATATTAATATATAATGAATATTATTATTTTTATCTCCTGATATCATAGTCATCACATAAAATGCTCCTACATGGTTGTGAATATTGTTTTTACACCAGTTAGGCACCAAAGAACCGTGGGATGTCAAGAGAAAACCACGAAAAAACAGACACAATGATCAGAAAGGAATACAATCAGTATACATGTGAGAGATTTTAACATTATGTTTAGAAAATATAAATTTGTTTCTCTGGTTTAAAAGCAGCACACAAAATATGCAAGTCTATTGATAATCAATTTTAATATTGCTTTAAATCAAGTTCTGTTCTTGAAGTGATGTATGACTTCGCATTTTAGAGAGCTGGTCACAAGAGGGCAACATAGTTACATACATATGGAGCAACCCTGACACTCCTCCCAATGAAAATTAATAGTATAAAAAAATACAACAATAAGGCATGAAAGCTGGTTATTGGCCAATGTTTCTAGCAGAGTTAATATCTGATTAATTCTATGAAATTTAACCTTAACACTGTCCCTTTACACAGGTTCCATAATACAATCTGGTCACAGTGTGATAAGGTATTTTCAAATAAAATGTTGAAAGTTCATTCCGTGTCCACTACTTTTTTCAAGGATGTGCCTCCTCTTGTTGGAAATCTGCACAAATTTTCCCAGATCTGTGCATGTATCTCTCACATGCTACAAGTAAACCAGAGCATAGTCTGACAATACCAATATCATTGGAATTTCACCTCCTACAATATTCTGATGACCTTTTTTAACTCACTGATTATAAATTGCTTTCATCTGTAGAATGAATAAACTAGGTATCTTAGTGACTAAGGAAATGAGCTGCTTTGGGTAGAACATTCAACTTTATTTCATTATTTTCTTAAGTTCTTAAGTGATCGAGGTCTTAAGGTAACGATTTTTCTGTTTCAAAGACCCTCTTTTTAAAAGCAGAGAAAAATCTTCCAACACTATTTCATAATCAGTTTTTATGTAGAACTAGTCTTATCAATATTCTGATAGAGAAATCCTGTAGATTTGATATTCTGAAAAGACAAAGGCTCTTCTCTTAGTGTTGATTGTCGCTCTCCGGGTAGTTCACTGTGTTTGTACTGGATTTAAGTCATACAACACACAAAGGAGCCATGAGTATTTCCACCATAGGTATAGTGTTGATTGGCAATATTGTCATTATTAATTACTACAGCAACATCACAAATTGTGTGCAGGAAATCAACTGGAACAAGATTTCCAAGGACTCTCTGACAATGTCAGACAAAAATAAGTTCCAATCACTATAGTAACAGCTATGAACAACATTGTGGTTGTGTTGCAGTCAATGGCAATGTTCCTACAAATATCAGATAGGCCTAGAATTCACTTTCTGACAGTCATTCATGAGCTGCACAATTAGAACTGACATTTTAGACGTGGAGTAAAAATATTGAATTTCTCTACAGGTTGCTTGTAGATGAGCTCATTTACATTGTCTATAATGCTTGAGCATCTAACCAATATACTGAAAATTCTGTAAAGCCAAAGTCCAAACTTCTTGGAGGACAGAGGCATAAATATGCAGATCTCACTTGTTGAATACATTTCTGAGAAAGCTTTTTAGATTGTTTTGTTTTCTTGTAGCAATCAGCCTGCCAGTCTTCTCCAGTACATTTAAAAATTTTCAAATTTCTCTTTTATCTGAAGTGAAAAAAGATGGGAAGAGGAGACAGAGGAGAGAAAAAAAATAAACTTGAGATGAAGTTCCAGAAGAAAAACTCATCATACATATTAAAAAAAAAGAAGTTTTTTATTACTATGAGAATTTTTAAAAAGGCCCTATATCAAAAATTTAATTTTTCTAAAGTTTTATATTTTTTACTTTAAAGAAAAAAAAAATGGGGTTTAAATATTTTTTTTTTTCCTAGCCACATGGAGAAAAATCTGGACTAATGAGAATTTCTCTTACATTACATTTTATTGTATGGAAAACTCTTTGAAATTGTAATTTAGTGTCATAATTCCTTTGAAAGTGTGGTCTGTAACACACCAGTCCATTTAATCTTAGACCTTCAAATGTCATGATCATTTTCTACGTATAAATCACAAAACAAGCAGACAAAGATGAGGTGTCAGCCATTTTTATTGCCTTTTTCATCATGGCCTCACTGTTTTTTATTCATTCCATTAACGTGCTCTCAGATGAACTCCTGAAGACTTACCCTAGGTAAGTCTTACCTTGCACAGTTACTGACCAGCTACATGAAATAATTATGTTAACAGTCAAAAAGATGTTGGACTACACCCTCTCGATAGATCATCCAAGGTGACGTAAAAATGCAGCCACATTAGAGCTAATTCAGGCAAAATAAAGGTATCTACTGCATAGAATCAGTCCCACTCATGGATCTGTGGAATCCATACTTAAATGGTTTGTGTGAGAATGAGCAGGTGATGCACAGAAGACAACGACAACCTGACAAAAAATGCATGCCCTGATGGCTGCAGTCTACAGGAAGAGAAGAATGTGCTGAAGACCTTTTTAAAACAAAAAATCTCATCAAACTGTAAGACAGAGAATTAAATCAGAAAACAATGTAAAATGACATAGGTATAAAATAGTATGGATAACAAATTACAACATTAGTTCCTCTGTGGCAATAAAGTAGAAAACTGAGCTGCTTTTTCTTAGTTGTTCTTGCTAATACTGATTTGAAATGGCTCCTGAGTGCAATGATTGAGCTAGTCTTCACTGTTTGAACAGAAATATCCCCTTAACCTACAAGAAAACTGTAGGTAGGTGATTCCAAATACATAATTTCTAATGTTCTTTCTTTAATTTTACAATTTTATTTTGCTGCACATACAATAAAAATAAATGTTATGGCAAAACATACAACAAGGTTTAAGAACAGTAGTAGGCTGTGAAAAGTAAATGTATAAAGTATTAAATTTTCCATATACTGTAGAGATTTACTTTAGTCCTTTTGTATTCACTTTCACTGTTTCTGAGATAAATCTTTGTGTGCTTCCCTGTGGAACACAAACCATCCTCCAAGGACAGGTCAGCTACCTCAAAACTCCTTCCACTGCTTTCTTCAAGGAACACAACAGGAGTGAGTAATTACAGAAATTTCAACAACCAAGCCTCTTCTCTCTCCTACTGGTCAGGTCTTTTAAAGGTACTATTATCCCCTAATAACCTGTTAAGTCTCTGAAAGAAATACAGCACATAAAATTCCAGCTGCTTACTTTTTCTGCCAAGCTTCAGCATGATGGAAATCAGGAACCCCTGACTGTGTTATGGCCCTGTGTCAACTCTTCTTCTGCTGCTGTCATCCACGGTAGCTCTCTTTTCATGACAGGTTCCTCCTCATTAACTTTTGCTTTCCTACTGCTGGTAAAATCCATGCACCCATTCTGTTGTTACAGCTCTATATCAAGCTGTCACTTACTCAAGACTCAGGACCTTATTCAAAGTCCAGTGAATCTTCCCAAAATTTTAAGATTATTTGTATCGGACCCGAAACCTGAAAAACATGAAAGGACTTGGTTAATTGTTTTCATGTTTCCTGCGCTCACTACATTAAACACAATTTTGACACTCCTTACAAAGAGCAAAGGAAATACAGGCTGACATGAGATTTTTTTTCCCATGTGATACAGAGAAAAAATTATATCCTTGCAATATGAAAAAAACCCCCAAAGATTAGAAATTTCACTTTGGGAGTACTGGGAGGGACAAATAGGTGTAATAGTCTGCATGTAAGTCCTGTGGGAAGTGCTAAAACACTATCTGGTTAGAATTTTTCCCTAAAATAAGTGAATTCCACTAAATCTATAAATAATAAAGCATAAAACAATAAGAAGTTGATAAAGGTACTTTGAAATAGATATCCAATAATGGTTGCTGAAATTTTAGTGACATTAACAAATAGCTATTTATTCTAACATTTTCAACACACAGCTACAAAAGCCTGAGTTCTTTCAACCAAATCTTACTTTTTTCATAAATACTCAGCCTCTGCAGCTTCTTATGGAGTCCAGTGGGATTCACATGCACTCTAAATCATTGAAACATGTTTTCACACTAGCTACAAAGACAAATTTCTGAGTTGATTATTGATGTCATAAATTGAAATGTTGATCTCAATGAAGAAATCAAATTTTAGAAAAGCCAGCAGCTTATTTGAACAAACTTTAAACAAGTCTCTTTCTATATAATTTAAAAATTAGTACATATGTAGAACCAGAGGATGTCTCCCATGAAATATTTTCAGAGTGCTGATAGGGTTGTTCCTTTTTAAAAATACTTTGTGGTACATGCAGTACAGTAATATTCCTAATGAGGAGGTTCAGTTAATAGCATGCATAAACAATTGTCCACTGGAATCCACTTAGATTTTTCAGTGATTAGCTTTGCGGTTTTCTCTTTTTGCTGAAATGTCAGCAAAATATGTGTGCATGATGGAAGCTTTTTGCATGAGGGATATAGCATGGCAGAACCTCCTACTCAGAACTCACTACTCCAAACACCTGACAAATGTTAACCAGGTATTCCTTCTACAAGACTTCCTATTCTACATAGGCTTAAAAAGCTACCATTTTCTCAATTAAATTTCCTACCAAAATTCAGTAACAGGAGCAACTCAATCAACTAGGAGAAACATCTTAAATTAGCAACCATTGCATCATGCAAACAGGGATCTACACTTACCTGAAGAATCAATCTTCAGAAATATTTGAATCAGTAAAATTCCATTGCATCCTGGAGTTCAAAATTTTCACGTGGTTACAAATAACCCTTCATAATTTGATTTATATATTCTGGGTAAGAAACACAGGATTTAAACCAAATTACTTCAATAATTTCCATATTTAATTGTCTTGAACATGTGCCTTTGACAAGTTGGGGCAAAAGGCAAGAAAAAGCTTATTTTTTCTTTAAATAGCTGTAAAATGTGCAGATAGGCAGTAGATATCACTTCTAGCTATACTATTGTCTGTTGTTGCAATTTTGTAAAGATGACAGAACTCAAGCACAAAATCTGCTAGAGTTCAGAGAAAGACAGCAATAGTTCAAGTCGTCCTCATAAGAGGTGATGGAGATGAGCAACACCCATCTGTAACTCCTCTGTCTCCAAGACATTTTAAATATATTCATTTTCAGTCTGAAAGCATTCTGCATATAGTCAACAAAAATAATATTGTACATTGTCAGATGCACTGCATTTCCACAGCTCTGCTTTTTTTGTCAGAAAAGACAAGTAAATAACCCCAATCTCTTTCTACTTTGCTTAATTTGTTTCTGTTATCTCAAAGCAAACTATTATTGTGTTTATAAATCAAAGTGTAATGCTTCTTAACTTCATGACAATTTCAATTGGGTTGAACGATTTGGGGGACTAGAAACTTCACACACATCTGCTGGTGAGGCGCAAAGATCTGCAAATATGCAACACTGGCAATCTGGACCATCTCCCTTGCTACCCTATCATAAACACTGTAGCTAGTGCTATACTGAGACACTGACTTTAAAAAAAGAGACTAAAACTAAAGAAAATACATAGAAGTTAAGAAGCTATTGAAGCCCCAAAACCTAAGACTTTCCTAAATAAGATTAAATTATGCAACCTAAACAATGGAGCTGCAGTATCAAGGAAAGCCTTTAGTGATTTAAGTGGAGGGAAAGATGACACACCTGGGATTGTGCCAGTTAAGAAGTTCGACACTGCATCTCTCAGAAAACTGTCACAGCTCATGGAGCACTCTAGAATACTCCAGTAGAGGCTAAACACACATAGAGCAAGGAAAATCTTCAGCAAGTGTTGGCTCATTTCTCATTGAACTCTGGAACACCTGGTGGGAAGCCATGTTTTTTATCCTATTCATGCTAGCAAGGCTCTGAACCATAATCTCCACTCCGCTGGAATAATCTTCCACAGCTGTTCTAACTCCAAAAGCTACATATCTAAATATAAGTTTAACTCCTTTAGACAAGCATGGGTGTAATTACTGCAAAAGTCATTTTTGTCTTTAGTGGAAGACTTCACTAAAGAAGAGCTACAGGGGAAAAACATTTTCTAATTATACATTGAAATCCAGAATTTGGATAGATCCCGTCTCCTTTTTTTCTGGGGGCATGCTCCTTACTTCTGTGTTTAGCTTTAGTTATATTCTCTAGTCATTCAAATGTTGTATTTAAGATCCTTCTAATAAAATTTCATTGTTTTAGTTCAACTGAAAAAAAGTAACAGATTAAAGCAGAAGTAAGAACTTGAAGAAGTGATTGAGGCTGTTTATACCCATTATATCAAGTTTAAACCCATTATATCAAGTAGAGATATAATGGGTTTATTGGGTTTTTGCCAGTGTAGGCAAGAATTATTTGCAGCACAAAATTCAAAAAATCCCAAGCATATTTGCAGACGATTGAAGAAATGCTTGACTAAAAGTGAAAAACTGAATATATTATCATATGATATTACTTCACAAATTGAAAACAGTTTTTTTAAAACATTTTTCTTCATCAGGAAAGTGGTGCTTCCTTTGCATTTCACTTGCACAGCAAAGCTACACTTCTCTCTTCTCACCCCTTCTCAAAATAAAAGAAAATAAATGTAACATTAGCAAGATGAAGACTGGCATCAAGATATCAAAGGCTACATTCTAATTTAAATATGTCTGGAAAGACATCTGCATGATGTTTCTATTAAAGATTTATGTCCTTGATAATACTGTTAGTTCTGTATTCCATGGCAAACTATAAAAACACATTTAAAAACCTTTTTTTTTCCTACGCTAATGGGAAAAATTAATTTCTCCAGCACAATACAGTTTAAATGTTTACTTGAACACATTGATTGACTAAAAATGTTGATCTATTTAGGACTGAATTCCTTTTAATTTTGGAATGCTTTTAATTTGATATGTGATGTTGTTAAAACTATTTAGGAGTGGTTTGGACAAAAAAAGGTGCCCTATAATACAAGAATTTTATCTATTTACTAATAATTCACCTTCTAAAATTAGGAAAAAAAGTACTCTTTTATTTCCATTTCCACTAAATAAGAACACAGAGAGGTTAGCTTTGTCATGCATTCCCACAGAATTATTGAAGGAGATGAACACTATTACTATAATTAAAATTTTCATTATGTCAGGAATACCTTTGACTCTTAAAACACTTGTTCATATCTTGGGAAAACATTTTCTTACTTTGCAGAAGAACTGTAATGAAATAATAATCCAATAACAAGAAAAGTATGTGTCGACAATTTGAGAAGATGATTGATGTTAAACAAAATAAATTAATCTGAGCTCTAGACAAATTACTAATTTTTTTTATTTACTGAAAAAAAACACATGTATTTCATTCTTATCAATTTTCTCACAGGAACTTTGAGTTCTGGTAACTAGAGATTTGGGGATATAATAAATTAATAAAAAGTTTGACTTCATAGTGTTATAGACATATAATTGTTATAGATACAGAGAGCAAATACTTTAATAATGCAGTTGGTGTGTCTAGTAAAAATAAATCTAAAACCAGTGACCTGATCTAGCCATACCCCAGAATTATGGAAGGCTTCTTATTAATTTTAATGGTTATCAAAGGATCATAGATTTCAGTGAGGTTTCATTGTAGTTTCAGTCTGTTGAGTACTCATTAAAATCTTGACTGCTAAATCTGTGATTTCACTGAGGTAAAATGAAATTTAGAGTGATTTAGTAAAGTTGGGTAATAATTCTTTACTTTATAGCTCAAAGGCTTTCATCATTTACTCTCAAGCATTCTGCATTTGTCAAATACAGGACGCTTGAAGAGCAGTGGGGAAGATGATCTAGCTTTGATCATATTTTGTGTTATCTCTGTTTGTTACAGAGCACTTCTGTTTGCATTCTTCATGATTCATTGCCCTGAAAAGGGATTCAGACTTCTCTCTGTTCTCTATTCAGTGCTGTGGGAATTCAGCAAACATGCTCAGCTCAACTGGGAGAGCTTTTCTGGCATTTGTTGATTTTGCATTTTGCGCTCAAATATAGCAGGAAATGTTGGCTGATGTTTTTAGGGTTGCATAAGGGATTTTGATGGCCAGTTCCTATTAAAATTAATGAGCATTGAGCATACAAATCCCACTGGTAATCTCACCCTTTCTGGTATTAAAACAATAAAAGTTGAAGAGGAGTGACATGTAAAATAAAATTTATGTTGCATTAAAAAGAAAATCTAGCTATTTACTAAACCATTCAGCAGTACCTTTTCTTCAGTCTTCAGTGAAATCATTTATGGAAACTCCATGAAAGCTGTAGATGCTCATACATGGACCTTGCTTTATGTGGGTTATTTGACTGGTATTTATTTTATATTGCAGTATATTTCTAAAACTTTGACCTCTAATTTATTACAGGAAGGAGCCATAGTAATAATAAAAAAATGGCAGCAAGAGATTAAGGTTTTAAAAATTTTGCTGATGCTTTATATCTTTCATGTTGCATTTTCATTGAGTTATTAAGAGTTTCTGAGCACTAGACATATCTTTGTTCTAACTGTTTAGGAATCCATCCTGCATGATGTAATCCTAGAAATGGAAAGAAGGAAGAACATACTTGAAGCATTTAGTTCTGCCATTAAAAACTGCGTTCTTCAGGACAGGTACACTGTTGATATCAGAAGACTGAGAATAGAAGAGGTATATTGATATATCACAAATGCATTCAAAAGGTTTCTTAGTGTTAGGAGATATCTGAAAGACTTTTAGTGTCCAGCTCAATAAAGCAGTGACAGATCTTAAGTTTATATGACACATAAAATGACTAGAAAAAAAATTATTATTGTGGTACAAAATGAAGTAAAACAACAACAAACCAAAGTATTTTTGAAAAACATTTATCTCAGACAAAAAGTTGAAAACTATCAGTGGAGTTCCTTTTTTCTGTCATTTATTTGATGCAAAGGATCTTTAAATGTCATTTTCTGCTGTAGGAAGCAAAATGGACATAACTCTTCAGGAATAGCAGTCAAAAAGCTATCATTTACTCTCTTGGTGGAATTTTAAATTTTTGAGAAAAGATTTTATTTTAATTGTATAAATGGTAATATGGAAAGTATTCTACAGTAAAAGTATTTCTCTCGAAAATACAGAACACTTCATATTATTTATTCCATTTATACTTTTACATATTTTTACTTTTATAAATCATTAGTGAATTTAATTCCAAAGAATTATATGCTGACTGACTTGCTTTTTTAATTATTCACACACATATTTTATTATTATCTTTCTTGCTTAAGCTAAATCTTTTCTAAAACTTTAGGTACTGTGTCTATACTTTTTCCTGTCCCCATTTATTTCTAGAGTAGCTGCATGCTTGCTTCGCAAAAAAAAAAAAAAAACACAAACAAAAAAAAAACCAAAAAAACAAAAAAAACCCTTAAAATTCTTGGTAAAAAAGCTAAGCATAATTCAACAGTGTGTCCTTGCATTAGAGAAGTCCAAACAAATATACAGAGATGGAATCATAAAGGATAAAGGCAGACTGGAAGGGACCTGAAGAATACTTTGGTCCATCCTGTTCCACAAAGCAGGATCATCTGTGCAGTCAGACTGTATTACTCAGGGCTTTGTCCACTCAGGTACTGAAAACATCCTAAAATAGGGAATGCACAGTCTTTCTGGGCAGCCTGCCTGTTTTCAGAGTGAAAAAGTGTTTCCTAAAATCCAGTCTGAATTCATCTTACACTCGCTGTCTCCTATCTTCCCACCTTGCACCAGTGGGAACAGACCCCTTTCAGCCTCTTGATAACCCTCTCAGAGTGGACGAGGCATTCCTGATAAGAACTTCTGGGATGATCTCTCCCCCTGGCTAACAAGCCCCAGCTCTTCAGAGAGCAAAGGCTACAGTCCCTGGCCAGTACCCCTGATGTACTAACTTATCAATTCCTTTCTAATATTGAGGGATTCAGGAGTAAATGTAGTAATTCAGATGGGATCTCATAGATTCCAAGTAACAAGAATTGATACCTCCCCTTAGTGATCTGGCAATGCTCCTATAAAAACCTCCCAAGGCATCCTTTTCCATTGCTATACTTTCTAAGCCTTATTTGTTGCAATTTGTTTTATGTTTCAGTTTCCTGATTCTCTTTTCACAGTTTCACTCTTCTTTAGTGCTCATCCTCTGTAATTTAACTTAGTCACTTCCTGTGACTATTCTTTCTTCAATTTTTATTCCTTGAATACAGATTTTTGTAATTGATACATCTTTAAACTGACTTTTTCTTTATTTATGATCTTAATATTACTTCTGTCACTCTCTTGACCTTCTTCTTTCTTTAGGAAGGAAGCCCAGTTAACCCTATCTAACACCCTTGTTGGCTAACTGCAAATTGCTTTCTCTAAGTTTGTCATCTGGTTTCATGTGGAATTTCCCATTCCATGCTACACATCCTATGCATTTGTATATGTCACAAGTACAAGAAAAATGTTTAGCTTGAGACTGTTTTTTTAACAAACAAAAACAATTTCCCAGTTTTCAAGGTATAATCTTTATTATCAGGTTTGCTCGACCTGAACTTTGAGATGTGCTTATCGTAGTGTTAAATCCAATCCACTTGTGCCAAATCTTTATTAACATGTTCTGAATCTCAGCACAGTTTACAAAACTCAGACATGACTCTCTTTGTTCAGCATTCACACACTGTGAAATAAAATATTTAATAAAAATGGTTCAAACTAAAGATTCCCAATCTTGGAAACTTTCATATTGGATGGAAATATTTTTCTTTTTTTTTTTTTTTTCCCAGTTCCTTATTGTCTTTACCACAAAAGCAAATAGAAAGATGGACCAGTCTTAAATTTTACAAATTGTGTATAGCACAGATGATGACATTTTACAGAATATGAGTACCAGTATGTATTGATTATAGCTGAAAATGAAAGAAAAAATTTAGGAAACAATAAGAAACATTTGTTCTAGTGAAACAAGCTGAAAGTATTCTGGCTGAAGGTCAGAATATGTGGGTTTGTATTTTTTTTCCTCAGAACTATTAAATCAAGCCATTGAGTGTTGTTCTTCTGGAAAACTGTTTTTATGTATTAAAAAAAAAATTAGAAACTTTCCATGTAATTTCTATTATTGTCACTATCATAGTGTTTTTATATAGTTCCTTGAGGCACCCTTCAGAGGTTGTGATTTTTTTTTCTTAAATTAGGAAAAGAACAGGCATGAACGAAAAATATTGCTTTCCACAAAGAGCTTAGGATTTCAAAACAGTGAACATAGAAAATAAGTAGATTGGAAGGGATTTTTGAAGAACAACAATGCCCTGTTCTAAGCAGAATGAACTTCAAAGTCAAAGAACATTACTTAACACCATGTCCACTTGGGCTTTGAACATCTCCAAAGATTAAGATGTTGCAGCCTCTCTGGGCATCTCTGCCAGGGTTCAACCACCCTTCACTGAAACAGTTTTTTTAGTGTTGTATAGATGGTGTGGGCAGATTGCTTGTTAACAAGTGGGGAAAAAAAAGGGATATAATACTGCCAGAAGGGAACACTTGCATATGAAATCCAATTTTTTGAAGAGGATGGTGAGTTACTTGTCAAATGGCAATGGGACTCTCTGTTAAAAAGTTCCTTCCAGCTACATCTTCACCTGGCTCATACAAGACTCTTTTGTTCTCAATTCTAATAATCCATCTGGTCCCACAGTTCTGCCAATGACTCTGGCCCATGCAAAATTAGTCGTTATTTGTTTCTTAAGTATGTCATCTGCCTATTAAAGACTGTTCTACCTGACCATTCGTGCAGGGAAAAACTTCTACTCTCTGCCACTATGTAAGCAGGATCATTTCTGAAACAGCATTCACCTAAGGGAGTCTCTGAAGGCAATGACCAGATTCTTCCTACAGGAAGTTAACCAACACACTGATACATACAAATTGGACTATACACAGTGGGGGTTGGTTGGGGGAATTTCTAAAACTCCTATGTCAGGTAAATTCTTAATTGTGAAGGTGACTTGGACTTCAGTCATACATCCAATTTCAAGTCAGCTTGTTCTCTCATGTCACATCTTCATCTCATCTACACAGATGAATAGTGAGACCATCCAAGAGTTTACTGATTGAGGTGCACTGGCCGTCCACAGAAACCCAAATATCTAGCTAGTCCACTCTTGTAAAAAAATTGTTTTTCATGTCTAACTACATAGCTTATGTCCCACAGCACTTGCTACATATATAATTCTTTGTTCCCTGCCTTTTCAGTGAACTTTAAAAGTAGGCTGACTCCATCACCCCCATAATCTTTAAAAACCCATTTTAGGCAGTGGAAGAGTGTAATTAGATCTCCTCTTAGCTCCACTATGTCTTTTTCAGACTAAGCAAACCCAGTTTCTTCAGACTCTCATCATATGTCCAGTGCTCCAGTTTCCTCCTCAGTTTTGACTTTTTCCTTGTAATCAACTTCTGCTTGGCATGGGGCATACCAAAAATGACTCTACTTCAGATATGGTCTCACACAGCCACCTCATTGAGAAGCCACACAGTTTCCTTCTTCATTGAGGTATTGGATACCAGGAGGTTGTCACACCAGCTGTTGAAAGGAAGCCTGTCCTATGGTGTTTCACAAACATCATTGCATTGATTCTAGAAGTCCTGTTGATGTCAAACCCCTCAAGATTTTAGCCCCTCAGGCTTTGAATCAAACTTTGCAATTTTTTCTTGGTTGTTAATTGTAGCCAGAGAGTTATAATTAAGCAATTGCACTGTGATCATTGTATGCTTGGCTAGACTTCTGTTTTAAGAAAAAGCAAAGACAGTCCTAACATTAATGGGCAGTCTGCAAAAAAGCCGTTAGTAGTGAACTCAACAGAACTGAGCAGTAACTGGGTGAAAAGTAATTCCATAATGGAAGATTCTGAGCATTGACCACCCACTCAAAAGAGAGCCCAGACTCAGACAAGGGGAAGAATTGCACATGTGGACTAATTAACATGAAAAATGAGAGATATTGCAAGCGAATAGGGTACTAATTAATGACAAAGTTATGTAACAAATGAATGCCGATGTCTTTGTTAAAATGCATGGATTGCCTAAAGTTTGGACGATGGAGGAGCCAGCCTTCTGTGGCATACAACCTAACCTCCCAATCTGTGCAAACAAGAATAAAAAATAAAAATACTCCTCATCAGGTAAGGAGCCTGTGTTCAGATCACTGTAGTCTTAAGCAGCAACTCAAGGCACCCAATTCACATCAGTTGCCACAAGAACTTTTTGCACACACCATGATCAATCACGGTGCTTCTGGTTACTAGCCTCTACAGCTTTCAGTCTTTTCAAACCACTGAGGTTTTATACCTTGGCAGACAACGGTTCCCAACTGCCTTTGGTTACCAAACGTGTGTCATTGTCCTCAGGAAGACTATAGCAGATGCATACTTCTTTCTGTATTCCAAAAGGTAGCAGACACTAAGTAAAAGACTTTTTGTTGGAATGTCCCATTTTCTGTACTAGTCATCAGGGGCCAGAATGCAAACCACACTTCCACACCCAGCTCTAGGAGTTCAGCTGCCCGGGCTTAGGGCCAGCAGTTGATGCTGCTGTGAGTCTGTTAAGTCAAAAAGAAGAGACATTTGAGAAAGAACTACAAGAAGCGGGCATATGGCCAAATACAAGCTAGCACAAGCAGCCTTGATCTTCTGATGGGAAACCTTGGGACCATCCCTGTCCATGGTCATGTAACTCTCTGCTCCTGCCCTGGCACTTTTCTTGTTATCACAGCTTGTCCAGACAGTTGCCAGCAGGAGAGTGCCCAGACCCTGGGCTCAGCTTGTTGAATGGCAGCAGCACTGCATCCTGGCAGGAAGGACAGGAGGGGCTCTGCTGGCCTGTGCCTGCACATGCAGACCCTGACACTCAGGTGCATAACACAACTACACCTGCCTCCCCTCACAGCAACCCCACAGCATTTATTTCAGCTCCATTTTCATGAGATTATTTAACTGTGGTTTGGATACCAGGTTAAGAGAGGTTTTGGGGAGTTTTTTGTGTTTTGTTATTTGTGTTTTTTTTTTTCCCAGAAGCCTTTAATAAATACAAAAAATAAAAACCCGATTGCACTCCAAATACAGTGGTAAAAACTGAAATTGGTCCTAACTACCCTTCTTTTTTAAGATGATAAGGCTTACTGCTTCCAAATAATTTATTTTGTAATCTTTCACACAAACCCTGTTAGAAAGAAGATAAATTAAAAAGTCCCTAATTTTTCATGATAGAAAATATATTAATTTATTAAAGCAAGGACTTAATGTTATAATTATTCAGTGTTTCACCAGTATATTGTTACTTGATTTGTGCTAAAGCATTGAGTTGTAACAGGACCTAGTGCAGATTTCTGAGTGTTTAATGAAGTATATCTCTGTTATCTTTTTCCACCCCAGTTAAGAGAAAGAAAAAAATACCTGTACGTGCAAATTGTAAGATACAATCAGTAGTAGAAATAGATCTGAACGTACTCTTTTGTTCAGCCCTTTGAGCATTCCTATCAAATTCCTTTACAAACCAAATAATTTGTTCATGATTCAGTAATGAGCAAAAAGTACCAGATTTTAATACTCTATCTTGATTTATAACTATCCACTTCAGCCAATTATTTAATTCTTGACCTTGGCCTTTTCGGTTTTTGTTTCAGAACACTTCAATCCTTCCCAATTATCTCTGAATTTTAAAAAAAATATTTCAAATTTCCTCTTCCTCTTGGTCATGAATTAGTGGAATAACACTTTTTATTGTCATAGCACTACTTTGTCTGATACTGCACCCTACCTACATTTTGATTTTACATGGTTTTGAACCATTAGGAGTTTTTTGTGTTGTGATCACATAGACAGCATGGAGAATAGCCATCAGATCACTGAAAATTACCTAAGGAAACAAACTTCTCTCTATTATGTTTATCAAACAAAGGCAAAGAGAGGTAGTAAATTTAAAGCAGTCGCTTTCCTCTGATTGTTACACAATTTACAAAAACTTCTCCTAAGTTTCATACTAATCATAACACCCTTGCTAATTTTATTTCTTGGACATTGATAAGTTGGTCAACTCTTTCTTAACTGGTCAAGGAAAAGAAAAGGTGCAAAGAACCTGCAGGCAGTAAGAGCATTCCTACAGAGTGGCTCCCCACCGGAACCAATTAAGTCTCAGCACGAATAGACTCCAATACACTCATCATATTGGAACAAATCCTGCTTCTTCTGAAGCAAGGCAAGGGCCACTTTGGTGCAGAAGTGTTGGTAGAGAGTGATTTTGTGAATGCCAATAAAGTTGCATTTAAATATACCCCAGGCACTAAATCTCTCTGATGAGACAATTTTCATAAAATTAGCAGGATCACACTGAGTGGCTAAAAAGGAATAGAAGTTTTATTAAGAGTTCATTCCCAAATATAATATTTCTCACTTTCTTTAAATTAAAAAAGGCATAAAAAGAAAAATAATCTAAACCTTAAAAATTATAAAGCATTACATTCAATTTGAATAAAAAAACAAACAAGAAGGCAAGAGAGCTATGGATGTTCAGTATTCGTTTGATGTAGTCAGATCAACTACTCCATACATAATAATGGTCATATAAATCCTCCCTATAATCACTTCACATTTTTCATATAAAAAAATGACTGATAATGAGTTGAATAAATTGTATATAAATAAATGCAGTCTTCGGAAAATGCATATTGAAAAAATGGCCTGGACACCATTGTAAAGTAAATCCAATTATATTCATCTAGTGTCATACACATGCACTAAAGACAATAAAATTATTTCGTTTCCTGTTTCCCACTATTTTAACTTAAGTAAAATACATTGACAATTTATTAATCTCAATACCAGATTAAGAAATAAAAAGCCCAATTGTACAGATCATGTGGGAAAAGTTAATTAAATTTGCTTGCTACTCTAGAGCATATTGCATCTACTTTTCTTGTTGCAGTTAGCTATGAAGTAAAAATTTTCAACTGCATATGATCTCTAACTTTTAAGTCGTTTCTGATCAATGATTCTTTTTTCCCTCCTACTTTCAAGAGAAAAGAATATGCCTCCCTTTTCCTTGCAGAGCTCATTGCTTTGTATGTGAAGAAGAGAAACTTTATTCAGTCTTTTTATTTAACATTGAAGATAGCATATTTTTAAACCTTTTGATTTCTATTTTGTTAAATCATAACATCTTCAATGTCACACTTAGAAGTTTACTATTTGCTCAATGTTTTCTGGTGATTTCAAACGTGAGAGAAACCAGAACTATTACTGTATAAAGTCTGCTCCTTGTGGGCCTGACTTCTCAGTCTATCTGACTTGTACTTGGTATGTACTAGGCCACAGTTTTGAAAAAAAAAACAAGACTACCCTGAACAAATACAGTGCTGATTTGTTCTTCTGTACTGAAGATATAAATAGACTAACTGTTCAAACTTCTGCCTACATATTTCTCTTATTTCAGTCCAGAGAAGGAGATGGATGATTTATTACATACTTCTCAGGGTTTCAGAGCCTGATTTTTCTTCTCTTATGGATCAAAAACGGAATTCAGGAGTTGTGAGGCTATACAAACCACAAACAGTAACACCCATTGCATCAGCTGATGCCTAAGTAGACATCAGTTAGATGATGTCTCTGCTCTTCTACTTCTCTTTTTTTCAGAGAAGTCTTGTGAGGGTCTCAAGAAACACAATGGTTTTCTATGAGTTTCTTGGTTTAACATTACAGTGCTTAATGCAGTAGAGGATATAAAATCATGTTTTTCCACAGATACTATTGTCACCTGAATGAAATTTAGTATTGCATTTCCTAGTGGGATATTTAGAACATGAAGTCCAATTTTAAAATCATTTAAAATAATTTAAAATTGTCTAAGTTTTATATCTCATTCAGTGCTCCTTTCCCCCCTTTTCCTTCATGAAGAGTAGTGATGTATAAGTGCCATAGAAATTGGCAAAGACTTCAAGAAGAATTAGTTCATAATAGTAAAAAAAAAAGGAAGAAATATGCTGCAATAAAATAATTAAAATTCATATGATAGCATGATATAGTATTTACATAGGCATGGAGTTATTTGATTTGGCATCAATACATTTTATGTATATTTCAAAAATTCTCATGTGAACACAGAGTACTAAATAGAGTCCTTCTTCAGAGAAATAAATGTTTAGCTAAATAGATTGTTCATGCTTGCCTCACAGATTGAACTTAGTAATAAAATCATATGGGAGCAATAATATTTAAGCTATCTGAATGCTGTTACCATCTCCTAATTTTCGCTGGCTGCTTTGCATAATGCCGATAAAAGTGTTTAGAAAAATAAAAACACTATCCAAGACTTCTACATAACCCAGAAGATTACAATCTGATCTCTGGATCCTTTTCTGATGTTCTACTTTTTTTTCTCTTCTTTAGGTTGCAAGGGTTCTTTCATAATGTCAAAGAATGAATTACCTTTGAATGGTACTTTCTAGAAGATTTATAATGAAAATGTAGGTTGAAGGAATCTTTTACTTAAAAAAAAAAAAAAAAAAGAAGAAAAATTCACATTTAGGACATTATACTTGCATTTAGTGGATACAAGAGTACCAGCAATTCAGAATATATAAATAATACATATATAAATTATTATCTTCTTTTACCCCTTTCTTTCAATGTCTAGGTATTACTCCTCTTTAAAAAAAAAGAACAGAACTGAAGGGGTATGGGACTGATTGCATATCCTTTTAAAAATTAAGTTACAAGTATGACCAAATTTTTAATAATGTAGTTAACTTTAAAAATAACATATTTTCTTGCTTTAAACAAAGCAGGTCACATCTCCACAATACATACACAACTATTCATTCCTACAGCACATCTAATCTTCATGTGCTATACATACACACACACACACACACACACATATATATGAATATCTGTATTCATCTACAGGAATGTAAGTCAAGTTGATTCAGTGTTTAGAGAATGCAATATATAAGGTATGATCCTTTCTCCAGTGTTGTCACAAAATAAACAAGAGATTTTTTGTGTGGAAATGTTACTACTTTCCTTCAGAAATAGTAGAGAAAAAAAAACCAAACCCAAACCTAAAGCCAAAGTACCGTTGAGCTCTATAGTCACTGTTAAAATGGATGGAGATAGCAATTTAACTTAGTTACTCCGATCCCAGTTTAGCTGTTTGGTCATGAAAAAAGTTCTTCTATTCAGAAGGAAACCAGGAGAAGTTTCTCAAGAGGTGAAAAGATCAAAAGATTGAGCCACTAAAATTAATCTGCAAAAAGCAGTCTGGGGAGCCTTCTCCCTCCAACAGAATAGTAAATAGACATGGCTACATGCAGGCCACTCACTAGGGGACTAAGTGTAATGGTAATGTTTTTGAATTATTTGACTTTTGATGAAAAAGTCTGTTTGTTTCTCTGTGTGCCATATTAAAAATGGCTAAGAGAAAAATAATTCAAAAAACTTTTACTTGATAATCATAACTCACTAGTTTCTGAACAAAAATTTTTCAGGCAAATAAAAGAGAAGTTATCTCCTAATGGATATGGATCTCTGAGCAACCTGGTCTAGTGAAAGGTCTCTCTGCCCAGAGCAGGGGGAGTTGGAACTGTATTATCTTTAAGGTCCCCTCCAGTGCAGGCCATTTTATGATACTGTACTAATTTATCCTTTATTCTCACTCAAAGACTATTTTCTATTTTGAAATTGTTACTATCATTTGCAATGCATTGATTTTATGAAGGATAATTCTATCTCATGCCATTTAAATTAAATCTCTAACACATCCCAAACTAACTTTTTCCTCATCCTTATTAACTGTTTAATGACTAGAACTTTTCAGATAAAGTATTTAGAGCTTCATGAAACAGAATATTTAAAGAAAAAACAGAATATTTCAAGAAAAACAAAGCCACTCCCGTCAGTTGCTCAGTTGAACAACCTTTGCAATACTTAAACAGACCATATAAAACATGAAATTTAAATGAATGGATAATGGAATCCA
Organism: Cettia cetti; assembly: GCA_013401135.1. Classification (NCBI taxonomy): domain Eukaryota; kingdom Metazoa; phylum Chordata; class Aves; order Passeriformes; family Sylviidae; genus Cettia; species Cettia cetti. Next base: position 24,790 of record VZUI01045710.1, on the reverse strand, counting down.
CTTTTCACAAAAAGTGTGCTGTAGAATTAGTAGTATAAAACTGGCATATCAGAAAGTATGAAAAAGTTTAAATACCTGGGCCATCAAGAGACAAGGAAATTCTGAGGAAATATTACCTGCAAACAAGACACAATGAGACACCAGTGGCAACAATGTCCCTTTTGCCATCAGCTGTTCATGTATCTCACTTTAAAGAATTTCAGGAAGAAACTAAGCAGACTGAGGCAAAGCCTTTTAAACTGATGCTCTCTACTTTTACAGTTATTTCAGGGAGATGATTAAGTAGTACCATTTCATAGACCATCACACGCATCAAAAGTTTGGACAAGAAGAACTACATTTTAATTTTTGGGAAAGTTGCACAGGTTCTCAAAATCCTGACAACTGGATACTAGTTCTAAAAAAGCTGTATTTTTTTTCCCTCATATTTATTTTGCTATTTCACTGTTAAAAAACTGGCAGTTATACAGTTCCCCCAACAGTCAAATGATCAAAAAGCAAACATCAGATGAATTCAATTACACAGTACAAATAATGAATAAAATATAGTCTAAGTGGACAATTCATACATACCCCCTAGACTGCAAACTGCTATCTAAACTGTTCAGATTACATTAATGCATAAAATTCACATTTAAGAAATGAAGCTCATTTGATAAATGATTGTCTAACAGAATAAGGAAGCTGTAATTGCTTAGATAATTTATTTTCAGGGAAAAAACAATTCAACCATTTCTAGAAACTATATCATCAACGTCCTAGAGCTTGACAGCCCACTAACTCCCTTGATAGCAATTCTGAAATCAAATGTCTTACCTACTAGTACAAACATATCTGCATAAAAGCAGCATGTTTTATAAAATTAGCAAAAGTTTTCTATCTGCTTTATTTTGGAAGAATAGACATTCTTCTTGATCTTGTTACTGAAAACAAAATCTGTCAACAATCAGAAAAGGCAATTAAAGAAAATCTTCCTGAACTTGTGCTATAGTGTCAACAGTATATAACACTTATGAATGAGTTTTTCAGGGGCCATTACACTCCTAAATCAGCAATATGTTCCCCTGAAGTAAACTCACAACTTTTGTCTCTATCACAGCATCTGCAGTGACATGTTCTAAACTCACTACATGCATACAGCACAGTCCAGTGCTCAAGTAATTAATTGAATATAACCATATGTCCATTCAATGAAACCATGTTGCTATTACAGCCGCTGCAACAGTTGGAGAGTTTGTAGACCAATTATTATTATAAAGTGTTTAGCTGGCTTTTTTTTTTTTTTAATGGGATAATAATTTGTTAACAGAAGCATACTGAGGAACCATAATGAGTCTTACAGATAGCAGCTCTGAAAATATATAAGGCTTGTACATATATACCTGCAGAAATGCTGGTGAATACAGTTGTGAACTCTTATTATGATCAGTTATTTTGAGAAATATTTCTACATTTCTTTGAAAAAAATCCACAAAACACAAATGTATGCTCTTGTAGCAATAAAAATAATTTTAGTTTTTAAACAGTCTATATTAGTTCTAGGTACACTTAAAAAGTTGTAACTCAGTGCTGAATACTTACTGTGACAAATTACTGACAAGAGAGGTGAAATCCAGCACCAATTACTGTAATGGTCCTGAAATTTTTAGAATATTGTTGAAGTAATCTCCTTCTATCAAAGGTCACTATTTGTGACTTACTTACACACTCTTATAACTGTGCTGGTTTCAGCTGGGGTAGAGTTAATTTTCTTCCCAGTGGCTGGTGTGAGGCTGTGTTTGGATTTGTACTGAACACAGGGTTGATAATACAGAGATGTTTTTGTTATTGCTGAGCAGGGCTTGCACAGAGCCAAGGCCTTTTCTGCTTTTAGTACTGCCATAATGGTGAGGAAGCTGGGGGTGCTTGGGAGGTTGGGAGGAGAAACAGCCAGGACAGGTGGCCCAAACTGACCAAAGGGATATTCCAGATCATAAGGCATCATGCTCAGTATGTAACGTGGGGGAAAGAAAAAGAAAAGGGAGGGACATTTGAAGTGATGCTGCTTGTCTTTCCAAGTCACTGGTATGTGCAATGTGGCCCTGCTCTCTTGGAGGTGGCCTGCCCATGGGGAGCAGTGAATTAATTCTGTGCTTTGCTTTTTGCTTTTGTGTGAAGCTTTTGCTTTCACTCTTAAACTGTCTTTATGTCAACCCATGAGTGTTCTACCTCTCACCTTTCCAGTTCTCCCCCTGATCTCACTGTGGGGGAGTGAGGAAGCAACTGTGTGAGCCTTGGTTGATGGCTGGGGTTAAACCACAACAACAGAAAAAAAAGCCGGTCTTGCTAACTCTTGTCAAGTCCTAAGCCTGTTTGATGTGTGTAAGGTGAAAGGCAATTATATTAACTCTGGTGGTACATGGGCAAAAGAACTAAATTCTCAGAATGTTTAATATTTTTTTTCTTGCCAACTTTAGAAAATTAAGGTAGAATAAGGTACTTGGCAAATTTTAAAGCAACATCCAGACAAAGTAAGGCACTTGACTGGATTTTTTTTTTTTTAGTCCAGCTTACAATATATTTCAAGAAGAGGAGGTTAGGAGAAAAAGAGAGGGAAAGAGAAAGAAAAATGGGAGAGAAAGTCACCACCTTAGATCCAGCATAGACTCAACTGCTTGTAAACCCAAGGCAGAGGGGTGTGTCTGCTCCACACCCTTGCCACAGCTTTCTATATTCTCGGAATATAAAAAGAGCCAGAGCCCTCCCTCAGGTGTGTACCTGTGCTTTAATATTCCCCAGGGGACCTATGTAACTGGTTAGCAGTATTTTGTGGTTTTCAGTGTGACACATGGCTTAGCAGCTATTTCAGAACCAGACCAGAGGGTCCAGGAGGCAGCTTGTGGAGCAGAGTGTCCAGGAGGCAGCTTGTGGAGCAGTGCACCACTCTCCCTTCCATATACGCACACTTCCTCCCTAGCTCTTTTGATCTGGTAACCATTCTTCTCTCCTTCTCCTGAAAGGTGATGAAAACAGGTCTTCCTAGGTCATGAAGTTAGATTAGTTTAAATGCTTTTACCAGTGCTCTGTCTAAACCTTTTTCTGTTTATAACAAAGTAGATTTATGACAAGCATCACAAATCCTTTCACTTTCTACAGAGTGGAAAAAGGAGGTCTAGTGCTCTACTTTTATGCCATAGACACATACCTCTTCCATGCTGTTTTTCATCTTCTCAAAACAAAGCTATTAGTATTGAAAGTTAGTCTAAATATCACAGAAACTTTCTTTACTCATTAAAAAAATAATAATTGAAACTCGAAATTTAACTTGATTCTGAGAAGTTTTGGGAGAGTTTTATGACAAGGGAAAAGACTGTGTTACAGCAAAGGATCTGGACTCCACCACCAATTAAGGGTCGATTAGCTGGCCCAGCCTCAGCAGTTCTAGCACATTTAATTCTTCTGGGAGAAAAATCTTGGCAGGAAGTGTAGTCACTCTGCTGGGAGACAGGCCTTCCTTTCAAGTCACCCTTTGCATTGCTTTCACCTTTCTTTCCCTGATTATTCCCTAGTTAATCAAGAGCAAGAGCCATGTCTACACCCCTGCACTTAGCAGTGAATGTATGCTGTGACAGCTGCTAGCAGCAATTCCCACATAGCAATATATTAACTGCACTGCTACTGCTGGCTGCACAAGCAGTCATTAGACCAGAATCCTTTTTTTTTTTTTCCACTCTTTCAGAAAGGAGATATGAGCTCATTAGGTTTTCAACACTCATGAAGTACTAAGAAGGAAAGACACTGCACTCAGTTATAGCCTTTGTACCATGCAAGAAGAAAATACCTTTTTTCTACACCATTAATTTATTTAATATTGGATTAGCAAGATAACTCATGTATGAATAAAGAAAGAAGAGCAGAAGACAAGCTTTTATTCACTTTTAGAAATGCCAAGGGTCAAATCTTTCCCATATGTGTGAAGTCTTTATTTATTGGACTTTCTTGGCTCGAGAGTAATAAATACGATAACAATCAAACACATACTGTAGAACCTTAAACTTAAAAGATCATGATAGGATTTATAATCTCAATAAAACCACTAATTTAGAAGCATTTAACTCCTCCATCCCAATAGTTTCCAGATTAAACTGGTCTGATAAAAGGAATTTGTAGTAAAAGAGAATATCTTCTGTCTATTGTCTCTTTGCCAGGTAGCAATTTATTATTAGCCGGAAAGTTCCTTTTAAACTGTGTTTAGAGAAACAAAAGTCTGTTACTTCAATAAAGTTACTAAAAATTTTAAGAGCTGTTGAGACACAGGGATCCATGTTGGTTTTATTTTACTATGTTTCTTCTCTCCCTCTGCAGAAAACCTGATCAAATTCCAAGTAATTATGAAAAATTATGATTTTAAAAGTATTGTCTGGTCAAACAATTTGCTTGTTTTCATGGAGGCATTGTACATCTGAGCAGATAACCAACAGAAAAGCTCTGACTGCAGTTTCTTCATCCAAAAAAATACTTCTCTTTTTGGATTTTCAATTCACATTGTCTTACACTAATGTTTTTTACTTCTTATATTTTTTCCATGCAGTCATTTTTCTATTCAATTTCAAGACTAATATATAATGCATAGACAGGAAAACCAGAACTATGCAATAAATATTACAGCCATTATAAACATAGCCTTCCAAATTTTAACATTATAACTCTGTCCAATACTTAACAGAAAAACTTTTCTATGAGAAGACTGTTGTATAATAATTTTATTTATTAATGTTTAAGAGATATATTGATATGTTTCCAGTTTCTTCAAAGAATTTACAGGAAAGGAGTAGGGGGAAAAAAAAGAGAAGAAATGTAAATGTTTCTGTAAAGGACACTACAGAAAAAACTATAAATATTATTTCAGGAAAGTAAGTTCTTATGGCTGTAACACCGCATGCAACATATGTCTCAAAAAATAATCTTTCCAAGATACTGTTCTTCCACTTTGTTTCTAAGGCTGATGATAAAAAGTCAAACTAAAAAGCCAAGGCCAAGCCTGAATAAAATTAGTTTGTCAACCCAATATCAAATATGGTTTATTTTTAATTCAGTTTTCATTCATGAATTTTAAAAAAATAAAATCTCAAAATTCTTCCTCTTTTTAAATCTCTATCAAATCTCTGTGGCAAAAGTGGCCTGGAGATTAAAGTTTCAAGAACAGTTCAAACCAAGTTTTAAACATTTTTCTGAAAAAAAAAAATATATATATATATATTAATTCTTTCACTGAGGTCTATGACATGGTTTTAACAACTGAAGTGAATGTAGGATTTACTACATTAGCCCATCCTTTTGGGTCTAACAAAAAAAAAAAAAAAAAAAAAAGCCAGAAGAAGACCTATTCAATATGAATACAAGAAGAAATACTGGAGAAAGAGGATTGGTCACGTTGGTATGAGATAAATAAATCTTAAATTCAATACGGAAAAAGATTTTTCTCTATTTTTAAGTTCTGTGATCATTTGTTACTTCCCCACAACCCAGAGCTTCTTGTCTCCAAATGAACTGACACAAGATGTGTTGGAACAGCCAGAGGAGAGGCTCTCCACATTTTCTATGCTGCTTAAGTAGATAAAGGGGAGTCTATTGAGAAAAAAAAAAAAAGCCCCAAACCCTTTATGTTATAGTCTATGTTCTAGAAAGGTTTGTCAGATTGAATAATGTTTAGCTTGCTATTGCAGATTTTGTCTGCTGTGACAGTTTTGCAAGCTAAATTACAGTATGCCCATGAATCAGAAACATTCCGGATTTCAAGGAGAACAAAATTAGATACAGTGGGAAGAAACTTTCCAAAACTTAATAAAATTTTCAATATTATAATAATTTTCTTTTTCAGCTCAAATCATCACAGAAAAGACCTAATGGCTCTTCAGGAACTGACAGTCCATACTGACTCTGCCCAGCTTCCCTACATTCATCCCCATGGCTTTAGCCATTCCAGGGCCATATTTTACCCTGTTTCCCCTCACCAGTTCTGATCTTGTTGTCCACTTGCAAGACCACATCCCAGTTCAGCCTTGGCCATTCCCCATCACCATGCCTGGAGTCCTATTCTGTGTCCTGATGCCAAGAAGCAATATTTCTTGCTGAAAGGCTCAAAGTCCTGTCACAGCTTCTCTCTGGCTTTCTTTCATTTAAAATTTTCTGGTTTGTTTTATGAAATTCTTCAGGGATGTCTTTACCACAGGAAATTACTACAACAAAAACCAGCTGATTTAATAAAATTTGAACCTATGGACGAAAAAAAAATAGGCTAAGCATAATTTCCAGTGAAATAATCATCTCAAGAGACAAATCAGAAGTTCGTATTCTAAGTTGGGGGAAAAAAACCCTTTACATATAGAATGAGAAACCAAAACCATATTTATTTCAAAAAACAAGCAAACCAAAAGGACACATATTAAATAAAAAAATTATTTTTAAAAAAATCAGAATAAAAATCCTTACATTTTATATAACACTAATGTATGTTCTACTGAGAGTCTACATAATATTAACTAAAACTGATATTGCTTAAGTTTGCTTTATTTATATAACATACTACCTAATCAGATTGCTGATTACTTGGCAGGTATCAGAACCTCACAAAAATACTGAACAGAATGTTTTGACATGTGAAAATTTTCAGGGTTATAAGCATAGTAGTACATAAATATTAAATTATCAAAAGAAGAAATATACAGACAAGACTAAAAAAAATTGACTGTTCTGATGATAAGAAATTTTCATTCCTTTTTGATGGTAACTTTGGCCTTCTCCTCTATTTCACTTTTTTTTTTAATTTTTAGTTTGTAGATTAACATTCCTTATCAATCTTATCTGAAGCATTTAGGTATTTCCAATTGTACTTTTGAATAAAAGTGATTTTCTTTATCAATGTATGTATATAGATCTGCAAATACTCAATCTCTTTGCAAATATATTTTAAAAATACATCTTTATGCACACACAAGCATAAGTGGTTTATCGACTTGAGTACAGATTTACAGAAACTTATGTAGGTTTATAGTTACTGAGGAACAAGGTAAATATTCTGTGGGCCCAAGGAAAATAGACTGTCTGTCAACAAATTTATCTTTGTTGGTTTTGAATATCAGAAAGAACTTAAACATAACAATCAAAAATAATGCATAGATTAATTTACTGTTTGGGTTTTGAGAGCAAAATAAACTACTTTCAGTGCTTAAGGCAGAATTTTAAAGAACTGCAGACATAAAATAAAACACAGTACTAGTTTGGTCTTCTTTTCAAACCCACATTTTGTCTTTAGTGACTCATTTTTGCACAGGTACCTTTACAGCAGCAAATTGAAAGAAGAGGCTCAAACTTCCTCAGCATATAAAGTGCATAGTGTAGTCTAGAAGAAACCATGAGCACTGCAGAAATAAAGACTTTTTCAGCTGCTCATACCTTATAAGTCAATATTTTCAAACTGAGGACAGCAATAAAAATCAGCATAAATCAATTGTAATGAAGCTATTTTTCCCTAGAGAAAAATACAGATTTTGACATAGGTGTTTTATTCATGTGAGAGTGAGCCAAAAATGCATGTTTTTCTACTTGAAAGTCAATTGTGTACTTGATTAAAATTTTATTTTTTAAAAATTCTGAGCTGCTTTTAAAACCAAACACCAATGTGAAAGATGATGCTTGTCTTTAATGAAGCATTGAAATTAATTAATGTCTCCCTGGGAGTTTCAAAAGTACTTGTTCAGTAGTAGACTGAAAGACATGGGATTGATGATCATCTTCCATATAGTTATTGGTGGAATCTCCCTCACACTGTAGGAGTAGTTTTACACATACATCCAACTATCACACATGCATAAAAATTTACAGAAAGCAAAACATCTCTGATCAAAACCCGGTACACACTTTGCAGAGTGAGGACCCTGGAAAAAGTCTCTGTCACTTACAAAGGAATAGAAGGTTTCAGAGGGATTTAACAGCTTATATGGTGATGACACTAGAGCTGCAGTCTCAGTGGAATTAAATCTGACTTGATCCAATTAACAACATAGAATAGGAAATATATAAAAGGGAAGGACGGACGGAAGGAAGGACGGAAGGCAGGGCGGAAGGAAGGAAGGACGGAAGGATGGAAGGAAGGAAGGAAGGAAGGAAGGGAGGGAGGAAATCAAGAGAAAAGAACAAGAAAAAGCTTTCAGAAGAACTACGGAATTTTCCCATTATCTGATAATATAACTGATCTAATATGATATGATAACTGATCTGATATGCTGCCATTGAGATTTAGGCTCATCATTGAATCAAGCTGATGGTATCCTGCTCTACTCTTTCCCTTTTAACATCTAGAGTCTTTGTCTGTGATCACCAATACAGTTTGGCTACATTTGCTACATTGAAAGGGTAAAAAATAACAAAATTAAAATCAAAGAAGGAAAGGAATTCTGTTTTCATGATTTTAAAATAATTATATATTTAAATAGTTACAGTTTCTTCTACTGTTCTGCCACTGTTTATTTTTAAACACATTTAACCTGCTTTAATCAACACATTATAACTGATCTTGTACATTAAAATTTTTGACATTTTTAATATTTATCAGGTACTTTATTCCCTCGTAGTCTTGTGTAAGACAGTTTACGTTTTAAGTGCCAAAATACAATTTCTGTATATAATTTTTGGGCTAATTTTTTAATCCTATTTCACCTTAAAATTTGTATTTGTTAATTGCTTGACACACACTGAATTTGAGTTCTGAAAACCACCGAGGATTTTTCATGTTTCTATAGCAGAAATGTAGACTCTTTTAGAGGGATGGAAGCAAATAACCATTTCACATGTGTCCTCACCTTGGCATCCTTTCCCAACATTGCATATAAGCTTGTAATCCCTCTCATCCCCTAAACAGGTAACTTATTACTACACTAGACAGTTTTCTGTCCTTTATCTCTCACATTCAGGCTATTCCTAAATCCTGTCATTTCCCCTTTAGAACATCTAAAAAATCTAGTCTTTTCATTTAATTTGTGTTCTCAGGAAGGAGTAATCATTCAGGAAATAACTGAGGCATAACAAGGGCACTGACATGTCTATCATGTACTTCACTCTTTTCTTCCTAATACTTCATCTACTCCTTCTTTTGGCTCTAGTTAACCTTCTTTCCCTCTTTGTAATTCCTTATCCTCTGCCCTGAAGGCTTTCTCGTTCTGTGTCCAATATAAGTCAGCTATGACTTAAATATTCAAATCCTTTTAAAAGCACTTTGGTGTCATGTTCAAGACTTCTCCCCATACACAGAAGTTCAATCCTGATCCTTTACATAACAAGACCTTCTGCTCTTTCTGTCAGGACTCCCTTTTTTCCCAGTTCTGTAAACAATGGAAACAAAGTATAATTTTTAAAGCATTCATGCCATTATTTTTTTTTTAAATTTCTTTGTATTTTATCTGTGAATTTTTCATAAGTCTTTGTACATTTTTTGTTGTTTTAATTTTGATTGTTTTTAGACACTGGAAGCATTGACTTTTAGAACTGAAACTAGAAGGACAACACAATAGATAGGCCTAACAGTTATGATATGTTTGACAGTTTCCAATTCTAATCATCCATCTGGTATAATATATTCAGTGGAATCCTTGTTTGCCAGTCTATTTAGAATGTCCTTGGGGTTCTAAGATCCTGCTACTAATCATTATGGAAAAATCATAAAATGAGTCCAGATAATGAGACAAATTGTGTTTTTTACTATGTGCACATCAATTTAGAATAGCTAAAATTTTGCATTGATCAAAAGAGGAAAATATTTGCATGATTGCCTCTGGAAGGAAAATAATTCTGTATCATATATTTTGCAGAACTGCAGGAGACTGTAAAGACAGCAAAGGTGTAGGTGACATCCTCCTGCTTTATCAGTATCCTTACTCTTAAAATGAACAGGATTAAAGGGGATAAAGAAAGAAGATAAAATGATGAAGGTTTTTTGTGTTTGGAATCCATGATAAGCCTTATAAATGAGAAGTTAGCATGTATTTTCTGTTTAAAAAACTTCCTTGTATTGTGGGTCTCTTTTTCATGTTCAAAAAGTAATTTAGTTACCTTTGATGCAGTATGGGCTGTGAGGAACTGATGAGGCTGGGATAGAACTAATTAAGCGAAATTAGATTGCAGTCTTCCCAGGAAAGGAAGAGAAGTTAACTCCTATTATGTATTTAGAAGCATGTGAATATGACTACTACAGTTTGCCCTTTTTTCTTCCCTTATACACAACTGCACATTCATCAGTAAGACTAGAATTCTTAAATAACTGTTACTGCATTGCTAAGACCTTTGTTTCTATTTATTTTCCTTCAAGGGAAAAAAAAAAAAAAAAAAAAAGAAGTAGTACAGTTATCACTGAACTTTGTTAGAGGATAAATACCAGCACAGAGTTTGGGTTTGGATGTTTGTATTGCTCTCATGAGGTAGCAAATTCTCAGTGCCATAATCAAAAGTTGTTATCCTTGTAGTACAAGCTTTTCTCTCCCTTTAGGCAAATGTTTCAACAATAATCAGTAGGGGTTACTTCAAGATCTGAAGAATTTGCAAGCTAAATTATAGCGAAATATTCATTAATGTTTGGATTTTAATCTCTTGACAGGGTATGCCAAAATGAACTTTCTGCTACTGAAAGCTTTTAGAATTTCCTACGATCTATTTAGGGAATTTTTAGAGTGAGAACTCATTTTAAGTTCAGGAACATTTTGATCACTTATCAGACCAGGTTAGAAAGGTAATCCAGTTTTAGACTGTTCCAAATGTGGAATACCAAATGTATTTATAAACTTTTTAAAATTTATTTACATTAGATTTCATCACTTGGACTTTCATAGTTTTCAAAAGTTACATTTATTTACATAAATTAAGTAATAGTCTAGTATCTTTGATTGGTCTAGTAGCTTTGAATGGTGTGGTATCCATGAAAGACAAACAATAATGAAAATAAGAATTAATATCCTTGCACAGCCCAAGTTCTTCCTGTAAAACTATCTAACAGTACATTTTATTGCTTTATTTCACATCATAATACAGCTAACACTAATGCCAGGAGGATAAATAATGTGCTTAGCACGCTCTGCAAAGGATGGAGGGTAGATTTTTTGTATGAAGAAAATTGAATCACACCTAAATTTCCTTACCCTGACAAATTACCTCTGCTACATTCTATGTCTCTATTCAATTAAACAAATATTCTGTCGGTCCAGCATTATTTAACCATGATTAAAATCACTTAAAATAAAGTTATGATTTCTTCCTTATCAAAGGTTCTTTTGTAAAGAGCAGCACTTTGTAACTTTCTGCCTTAATTTGTTTTTCATTTGTGCCAAAGTAGCCAAGTTGGATTCTAACCTTGACCAAATTAGTAACTGAGACTCATTCAGAAGAAAAAGTTTAATCTCAGGGGTAAGAGGTTGACATTAAGATGCTGTCAGAATGTAATGTGATAAAAAAGAAAATAAATTTCATGCTGCTTGAAATGAACAACATACTTGAAGCTCTTTGAAAAATGTTCCTTATGTTTTTGAAACTATATAATCACATCATAATGGACTTCTGCCAGAGCTTGTGCCAACAATAAAATTTTCAGTCTCATTTTTATGTGCTAATTAAATACATTGGTGCAATAAGAAAAGGGCACTTGTGACTAGCCCTTCTGGTTGCATTCAAGGACATACACATTTTTCTTAAATGGTGGGGCCCAGAACTGCACACAGTGGTGAAGCTGAGGCTGCACCAAAGCTGAATACAATGGGATAATCACCTCTTTTGACTGGCTGGTGATGCTGTATTTGATGCACCAGAATGCAGTTCTTCCTCTTGGCTGCCAGGACACACTCCTGGTTCACACTGAGCTGATGACAACCAGCACCCCCAAATCCCTTTCTGCAGGGCTGCTCTCCAGACACTTCTCTTCAGATTTATACTTGTGTCCAACATAAATCTGTCCCAGGTTCAGAATCTGGCACTTCTTGTTAAATTTCAGGCCACATCAGCCTTACTACTGCTGCTCCTTTGTGTATTGCGCAGATTAATATGATTTATGTATTTAGACCAAAATATGTATTAGTAGAAGTACATGCTTAGAGATACTATCTTTCTGTTTCCAATATAATACTAAAGAAAGACTATAGAATACTATTCATTTGTTTGCAAATAAACCAGTTGCTATATGGATTTTCAAAAATAATGTTGTCTATATCTATATCTGGTTGGCCAATATCTACAGAAAAGCTAGAAATTCTATTTTACAAACAATATCAGACAGAAACTCTCACACACATATGACACATTTCGTTGTAAAAATTCTCTCCTACATCTGCTTCCAAGCCTCATGCAATGGTATATGAATAAACAACAATACACTTCCACACCTCGGGTTGACATTTACAAAGCTGTTCACATTTTTTTCTGCTTTGCCAAGGGGCAGTGAGGGTTGAACAGCTTTCTGTGTTGTTTTCCTTTCTTATTTCCTTTTAACTTTCTTTCCAGGCAGCAGATGCTTCATGTACTTGAACATTCTAGCAGACCTAGCTAATCATAGCAATCATGCCCCAGGGAGGAGTAAAATACTGTTCCTCCACTTAAAATCATTTCTTCATCTGATGCTTGAGAAGGTACTAGTTGCCATTAGAGACTGGAGATTATGGGAAAAGGTTCATAGACAGAAACTACTGCCTGAGCATGCCCTGCAATGGTTTGGGGAGGAAAGGCAACAATCCCAGATGTGCAAAGATCAGAAAAATCAAACCAAGAAAGCCTACACAGTATTCTACCTCAGTGAGGGGATGAGGGAAGGAGAGCATCTTGAAAGAAAGAAGATCTAATAAAAAGAAAAAGAAGGCAAGACACAGAAAACACACTGAGCAACAAAACTATGCATTTGTGTTTGTATTTATAGCTGTATTTGTATTCAGTAGTTTCTACTGGGAGAGAAGGATTATACTTTGTGGGGTTGTTTGGTTTTTTTGTGGGGTGAGGGTTTTTTTTGTTTGGTTTGGTTTTTTGTTTTGGTTTTTTGGTGTGGCACATTATTCTTTTTGTTGTGTAGTAATTTTATACTATTCTTTTTGTTCTACAGTAACTTTATACCTAGAACAATGACCAATCTTATTTTGCAGCTGGTCTTTGGGTTTTATTCAGAATTCCTAAAGCTAACCAAACACAGACATGGGAATATGTCTTCCTTTGAATATGTCTTTGTTTATGCAATAAGAATTCAAAGATGAGATGACTGTGTCTCCATCATACAAAGGACATGGAACTGTGGAAACAAGTCCAGAGAAGGGCCACAAATTTGATATAAAGATTGGTGTTATGTGCCCTGTGAAGAAAGGGTGAGAAAGTTGGGGCTGTTCAGCCTGAGGAAAAGATTGTGTAAAGATCTCATAGCAACCATCTGAATGGGGGTTACCAGGAAGCCAAAGAGGGACCCTTCGTCAGGAGATGTAAAGATAGGACAGGGGTAATGGCTTACAACTGAGAGTAGGTTAGATTATACATTAGGAGCAATTTTTTTATTCTAGAGGTGATGAGGCAGGTTGCCCAGATAATATATGGATGCCCCAGCCCCACCAGTGTACAAAGCCAGGTTGGTTAAATCCTTGAAACTTGGTCGACTGGGAGGTGTCCCTGCCCACAGCAGAGGGATTTGGAGCTGCATGATCTTTAAGGTCCATTCCAACCCCTTAACATTCTATGATTCAATGACAAAGGATTTTGCCTACAATTCCTAACCAATGAGGCCCAATAATGATAATTATTATTAACAACTCGAAACTAAATAAAATATGCTGGAGAAAGTATGAAGAAAATTAACTGGAAAAATATATTTATGTGTCTTGGTCTTGAACATGGCCAGTTCAGAGAGATTTGTAGTGACAGAATATCAACATGATGAAGAAGCAGAAAAAATGAGAGGTAGATTCTTTCTTTCTTTATCTTTTCATTGATAAGAGAGTATCTATGCTTTTAGTGCTGCCAATTTGCAGCTTCTAGATGCCCAGTTAAGGAGTGGTTAATACTCACATAGGCAGTAGTAAAGATAAAGGCTTTTAAAGGACAATGGACAGAGTCCATTATTAATTATTTTCTTTACTCCTTACACTCTTTCCTGCATCTTCCCAGACATTCTTACTTAAAATTCATTTTCAGCAGCCTGAAGATGAGCCATTGGTTTAATAGAAAAAGAGTTGTACAAAAGCAATTGAGTGCAACATTTTGGGTTGAGTTTTCTAACTGATGTGGAGTTTAAATGCAAAAAAGAAAGAGAACTTTATTTTTCTGAAATTTTTCTCCTTTTTTTACCCCAGTATTAAAATGGGAATCACTAGGTATACACAAAGCTGTTTGCCATTCAAAATGGCTCCTAAACAGAAAACAAAAATTGCTTAAGCTTTTGGCCGACAGTTGAACATACAATATTATGCCTTATTTTATAGAAGCAGTTTTTAGTTGCTGAATGGCTATATTACTAATTTGCAAAAGGTAAATTGTAAGCAATTGCATGCATTAAATTTGGTGTATTTACATAAATGTCAGCGATTTTCTTATCCAAAAACATTTATTTATTTATTTATCTATTTATTTATTTATTTATCTCCAGCAACCAGAAGTTATTTTTAAGAACCAGGAAATCCCCTCTAAGAGAACAGAAATTTGCTCTGATTTGCATGCAATTGCAGATTCATTATTGCTTTGTCTTGCTGTTAAAAAAAAAAAAAAAAAAAAAAAAAAGTTATCTGGGGACTAATAGCAGTGGTCCAAGCCACTCCAAAATCTGACCGTTTTGCTGTATTATCTTTCTGTACTGAAGTGGAACTCGTTGACTTAGGGTATAAAAAGATGGAGAAAGAGAAAATTAAGACAAACCATGGCCTGACATCTATACCAGACTGATAAAGTAATGGATATTGATAGACTCTTGCTGAGGAACAATTTCAAACTCCAAAATACTGTATTTATTTATGCTGCAAAGAGAGGAAGACAGAATGCCTTTGTTTCTGTGTGTGCTAAATCTGAATGAGAACAGGATAGCCACTAAGCACTTGCAAGTATCTATTTGATTTTTGTAAGAGTTTTGGGTGGGGTCAATTATGAATGAACTAATAGTGGATGGTAGCATTTTGAATTTTAATTGCTTCTTCTAATGTAGTTTATGTAAACTTCCTGGAATCCTGAAAAGTATTTTGTTCAGAATTACTGTAATCATTGTTCTGATTCTTTATCTCATTATAAAGAAGCCCTCAGAGAAATATTTGGCCCTATGCCTTTAGATTCTAGTTCTTTTAAACACAGCCACAAATGCATCTTTCTTGCTCTGTTGTCATTCATCAATATTTTGTTTCAGTTTATTGAGATGGTGTTTTACCATTTAAACTTAAGTAATGGGCATTGTATTTGTTTCTGTGAAGCAAAAGAAAGTTTAATATTAGCAAGGAGTCTTGTGAAAAGGAAAAAATATATCCTATAATGCTAAATAAGGATAAAATTAAATTTTGAAGGTGATTTTACTGGCAATAGAGCAGAGGAACAGAAGGCAAATGAATGTGAGCACAAGAGCCAAAGGTAAATGAATGTAAGCATCATGTTAGCAATGATCTCTTGGAAGAAATGATTAATGGAGTCTCCAGAGTAAGACAGCTTACATATATAACTTTATAACCCTAATGATAAAAATAGAATAATACCAGGTGGTCTTTGTTCCTTTTTGTTTTCTATATATTTCATGGTTGCATGGATTATGCTGAAGCTAAAGCATCACATACTACCTAAGCACATGATTTTACATATTACAGATTTTTGTCCATTATAATATGTCTTAAATTCTTTGGCTAATTCTTCTGCTTTGTTGTTGACTGTCCTTTTGTATTTATGCATTGGCACAAAAATATTCATCAGTATCAGGATAGCAGCTATCCTTGAACAAAACTAAATTACTTTCTCTCTATTTTTTCTTCCCAGACTCAGCTTCACTCTTTCATTCCCAACTATTCCACCTCCCTCCTCGTCCCCTCCACGCTCAGTAGCGCAGGTGGATGGGAAACAGGAATTGTGATAACTCTCTACCTGTTTATCTCTGCTGCTCCTTCCTTCTCCCCCACTCCAGTGTGACCTCTTTCCACAGGCTGCTGCTTCCTTTAAAGCAAATCTACCTTTTAATGTGTGGGGTCCCCCACAGGTTGTACTGTAGATATCTGTTCCTGCATGGTCCTCTCCTTGAACTGGTGGGAAATACCTGCCTCACAGGTAAAAAGGCTGAAAACTGCAAGACAGGAAATAAGATTCTCAGATGTTATGGAACATTGTATCTCCATCATCTTAATCAAATCTATAATAACTTAGGCTGGCCTGTGTTCTGGCTTGAGCTGTTTTAAGTTTTGTATTGTCAGAGTTGGTTCTGCCCTGTCACAGGTATTTAACTAATTAAAATTTTCTGCAGTGAAGTCTTAACACAGAAACAAGGAGGAAGCTTCAGGGAATACAGAATATTTTGCTAGTTTTACTGTGACACTACACTTGCTCATTTAATATTTAAACAAGCAGGCATCATATGATTTACAATAATTTAGGAATCTGAAACATGAAAATTCTTACTGAATTGTATGAGTTTGATGAAGACATGGAACGTTAAATTCTGTCATGCACTGTTGCCTAACCACTCCCAAAGCAACAAAAGAACATGTTTGCTGGTCTCAAAAGGTGAGTGAGGAGCCATTAATTTTAAATTTATATGGTGTCTTCACCTTTGTGTGAGGGGAAGGAAACAAAAGAAACACACAAGCACAAGCATTCAGACTTGCATTAACATCTACAGCCCCTAAAGCCTTCCACTGCATCATTTTGCTAAGAAGCAGGTGCCGTAAACATACGTAAGTCTTGCTAGACATCAGACAACGTGGAGCAATGGGAAGTTATGGGATGGTGATACAGTCATTTTTACACTTGACTTCACAACATAGATGTAGATAACTCAGTTCAGTTATTAAGACTTAAACCCATAATGAGGAAGCACACCAGCATAGCATTTCACATTATGTAAAAGTAACTGTTACATAACAACAAAAAACTACTTTAATATCTCAACAAATTGTGGGTGATCATTTTCTAGGTTGTAGTTCTATACAGCGTTTGTCTTCTCTGATTCACAATTTTAGTGAGCCCAGGACATAAACGTTTTATGCACTGTTTCTGTGTCAAATTTTTGTTTTCCACACTTGATTGAAAAAAAAAATAATAAAGTCATTAAGTTATTATTTCCTTCCAAAGGAAAGATATGAGAAAGGCACATTAACCTACCAAATGTTACTACAGTCCCATATTGAGCTACTTGAGGGAGATATTGTCAGTTGTACCTTGGGTGTTATAGAGTAAACAAAACCTCTTTTGCATGCACATTTCCATTTGGCATTTCCCCTCTTATGTAATTAATGTTTAGAGTAAAATATATTTTACCTACCATACTTATTTCTCTCTAACACCAAAATAAGGAGGAGCTGGCTAAATCTGAGTTTAGTTAATGTAGTCATGTTTCTCGGGAAATACATTTTGTGAAATTCATTCTCTGAAACTATGTTTACCACCTTCTGCCCAAGAGTAAAGGAATGATAGAAAGAAAATATTAGGAGCATTTCATATGCATATGTGAACAAGTCCCATTCTATTTTGCTTTCTTACTGAACCTCTTTTCCTGAGAAAGAGAACACTTGCTGAAATAACTGTGTCACTACAAACATATCTGAATCCTTTATACATGTCCTTTGTAGTAGGTAGTGTGGAGGTAAGAGGAAGGGAACAAACCTATCAACCTGTAAAAGCAAACAACAAATTTAAATATTCCAACATTAAAGGACAAGAATTAAGGGTCATATTTTCAAGGCATTTTTTGTTCATTGGACATTTCAGTGCCTTTATAAGCCAAAATTTGTTCCCTTTAAAAGACAGGCTGCTGTAATCAGTAACATGATGGATTCCTAATTTGCTTTTCAATAACTATACACCGTGCCATCAAGAAAGGTGCTCCTTCACTTAAGTAGTCATCTATGTTCTTTGTGAAATGTGTTTACTCATAAATATGTAATCCACTGGTGTACTGTGCTATGTATCTCTCTCTCAAGCACCTGGTCCACCGAGATAACCACTTATTTCTGTTACCATCTGTGATAATTGTAACAGCAGAGCTTTAGTGGAAGAGATTTATGCTATAATGCTGTAGGTCCAGTGTTCAGATGCAGGCAGTGATGGCTGAGAAGAGACATAAATCTACTTGTATAATCCCCAAACCAACAAAAAATACATTTAAATCTGAAGTAGTGCGTGTAAAAAACCAAAAACAAACCAGCTGTTAAAAACATGTAATTAAGAGTATGAAAATATAAAAGAACATATATTAGAAGCAGGGTTATGCTCAGTAAATTAATTGTGTCCCATTCTAGTATGATGACAAGTTTTACTTCACAAAACTTAATAGTAATTTTTTTCTTAACCAGCAATTTTCAATGCAGATTACGCTCATATTAAAACAAACAAAAAACCAAAACCCAAAAAAACAACCAACAAAAAAAAAAAAAACAACCCACTGATTTTTTTTTTTTCCTTAAAACAATCCCAAAGATAATCCTTGCATTCATGTGGGACTCTGTGGGTTCTTAATTATTCTGTTTAGCAAATGTGTTCTTGCAGCCTATTTATACTACTCTGTGCATGTGTAAGCTTCTCTGACAAATACATTCAATACAATCAATGGATTTTTCAGTCATTTGTAATATTCCATAATTTCATATATGAGCAATAGTTTTGTTGAGTTTCTTTTCAACCATTGTACTTATTTTTACCTACATTAAATGCTGCAGTTTCTTACATGTCTATAACTAAGCAGCTCGCAAGAGACCGCTTACTACAAGAAAGTAGAACAGTTCGGAGTAGCTTGATCATTATACAAAAATATAACTATTTTTCCTTTTGTGGGGTTCATGAAAAAACTTCAAAATTGCAGTAAAATCCATGTAAGAATAAAAAATTCATTGAGATATAGACAATACTGGTTAAGTCAAACACCATTTTGTGGTGTTAGTCAAGCAGCTCTGAAGAACTGTTTGATACATGTGATAAATTTTAGATCAATCTTATGCTTTATTTTTTAAGAATTATCTCCTTTCCTTGAGATAGCTAAGCAATTGTTTTGTTTATCATCCCAGTTAATGCTGATAATTCGGAGGATTTGTAGCCAAAGGAACAGATGATAAAATGAAAACAACAAATGTCTTTGAACTAACATTTCTATAACCAGCAGATACGGATAAGTGAGGCTAAAGCTTTCCAAATACTGCTCGCAAACTTTCTAAGCCATTACAACAGAAACTTCTGAACACTTTTTCTAGAGATGGGAGAAGTCACCTTCCTGAAGGATTGACACAGAGTTTAAAAGATACTCCAGCTTAACATTCATTCCTCACTGTAAAATTTTTGTAGGAGGAATTGTATGAACACACAAAATACACCCCCCCCAAACAAACCCAAAACCAAAAGAAGAACCAACACCAACTAACAACAACAAAAAAACCCAACCAACCAACCAACAAACAAACAAAAAAACCTCACAACAACAACAAACCAAAGAAAACCCCTCAACCTGTCTGAAGTGACCCTTACTGCCCTTTACAAAGCCAGCAAAGAATGAATGCATTCTGGTCTAGTGGAAGGTGCCCATACCCATGGTCCCTTCCAAGCCATACCACACAAGAATTCTAGAATTCTCTGATTCTGTGAAAGAGGTTTTACATGAAGAAGTGAATGCTATCTTACAGTCCCAGACAGAGACAGTCCTTGATTGTGAGAATCTAGTGTAAGATTTGAAAGGTATTACAAAATCTGTAGTGATTAAACATTCCCAGTAACACCATATTTGGGATATTCCAAACAGCAAATAATTTGTATTCCAACACAGCTACTGTGCACGCGCATGGAGAAGCAAGGTGTCATGCCTTCAGAAGCCTCAGGGAACACAGCTCCACTCTTCAAATAAAGGAGGGCTGTGTGCTGAGCACACAGGATGCACACATATATTAAAGCTATATATATAAATCATATATAAAGCACATATATAAATCTCCCACACTACTGGGTGTTGGGCTCCCTGGGCACAGGATCAATTTAGATTTTCATTTTTTTTTCTAACAGATAATGACAAGGATAATTTTTCTTAATTTCCTTGGCTCATTTCCTCTGCTATTTATTTACAGAAGTGTAACTTAGAAAGGATTGTTAAGATTATGGCACACTCACAGGGGAAGTAAAAATAATTGGCCATAATGGTTGTAACATTTGGTTTCTATTTGGCAAAGCATAGACAGTGTTGTCTTCATACAACTGGCCCCAGATGGACAGCTTTTTTGGAGAAGGAAAACATAGTGGTGGGTGGACAAAGCAACAGTTGTTGGATAATTGTCTTTCTCGGTAAGACACTCCCTTTTCAGTGGAGGGAGGGCTCTGTTTCAACTCTCTCCTCTAAACTACAGTGGTCAGATACTTAAATATGTCTTGTGGTCTAAATGAATTCCCTAACCATTGGTTTGGGGGACATGAGGAGGAAGGAAAGCTGCCTCCTTTTAGCTTTTAAATGGTAAGTGAATATTCCTTTAAAACACTGGGTTTGTTTCTACATTTGCCCCTAATTTAAAGAAAACACCCCAAAATAGAACTGGTAGTTTTGGGGTTTTTTAAAGTAAATTAAGTATGTCTTGATTCAAATCAAGTGCTTAACTTCAGTGTAAACAATTGCAAAATTTGATTTTGAGATGACGGAAAGCTAGTACTTGATCTATTCTTCAACTTCCTGGTCTTGCCATTGAATTGAGAAAACACAGACACATGCACACACATACACTTCCTTGAGAGGACTTAAACTAGAATCTTGCAGTGCTCAACAATAGATAAATTTCTAAATACTATGGCATGCCAGCTGCCTATGTTCCATTTCTTTACCTTTCAGTGCAAACAAATCAAAGCACAGTATTTTTCTATCCTAGAAATGCCTTTGCATGTAAGAAACACTTCAGTAGATAACACTCATTGCTGACTCTAAGAATCACTGATTACAGCAAAAATCAGGAAAAAGAAATAGCAAAAACCAGCAGCCATAATTAATAGTATGGGGTTTATGTTTTAAAACATACACAACTTTTAAGAGCCTTATATTTTCTTTTTTTTATCTGCTTGGATGAGAAGTACCCTGTGTTACCAAGCTTGAACTCTTTTGAAGTACACAGAAGCTACTGTCTGAAACTAGAACTCTCTTTTCTTCTAGTATTTATCTTCTGAAACAGACTATGCACCACCAGAGTTTTTCTTTCTTTTCTTCCTTCCTTCTTTTCTTTCTTGTCTTTCTTTCTTTCTCTGCCTTCTCCCCTTTTTAACGGTACATTAAAAATATATATATAATATAATGGCCAACTTCAATACTGATCTCCAAAAAATAAATTAAATACTTTTATCAGAGATTATTGGCAGCAAGAAGTAATGAAGGAAAAGGAAAAAGTGAAGATAATACTAGGAAGAGAATAATTTTCATAATACTGCCACTTTCAGAAAGTACTTCATTATTACTGGCGGACCGTGTTTTTCTGAAGCTATGCCAACATACTATGGACTACTTCAATGGCTTTTAGAAGTCTTGGTATCTAAGATAATGAAGATCTTTATCAAGCCTTTGCACAGGCTTTGTTAGTATATTGCAGGTGACATAACAAAGAAAACTTTCTTGGAAATATTTACTTCTTAATCTATTAATTAATATTCACATAATAATCTAAATCTCACAGAAGAATGGAAGGTTAGTCACAGAAGATACTGATCTTGAGACAGAGTTATCTAAGTGGTGGGGACTCTTAAGAATAGAGCTACGTTGTGTAAGAGTTGTTCATAGTGATTCTACTTTTTATCTTTCACAGAAGTATAGATAATTTCATAACTTAATCTGAATTTAATGAAATATATATATGAATTTATACTGTATATGGCTGATTGGTTCAGGAGATAAGACTCATAAGAAATAAAATTTTTCCCATTTGGCCTTTTTTTGGAATGGCAATCATATTCAAATTAGGACAAAAGGTACATGACCAATCCTAATCAGAAGCAGCACTAGTACCAGCAGTTTCTGGTATAAGTGCTCCCTTACATATTATTTAATCAAAGATTTATGCTACAACATTTTCTCTTGCAGGATTACCAGTAGCTGGTTTTAATTGCAGAATAATTATGATCTGAAAATTCCCAGTTATACATCTCTGTCCAATCCTTTTTAACTACCATAAAATATGGGTTTGGCTTCCTTTTTTTTTTTTCCTTTGAAATGACATATACACACATCGCAGCCCTGGTTGATATGAAAAGTTTTGAGAACTCAGACGACCTTATTTAGACAAAAATCCATAAAAGAACTCAGAAACCTAAGTACCATCAAACTGTCTTTGTAGATTCTTCTATTAAATAAACAGAATTTTTCAACCATCTACAATCCATAGGAATAATACTTATCAAATAGTTCACAGGAATCTGTACCTTTCAAGACATGACCAGAACTGCTTAGGCTGATTGCTGAACACAAACTGGGCATTCCTTTTATACTAAAGACCCAGAAAATTTTCAAAAGAATCATAATTGCACATGTACTTTTTCCCATGGAGTGGGAGGTGGCAGTGAAAATTGCAGTGCTTTGAAATTGCCTCACCATAGATTCAGATAGCTCCTCCAACTTGTGCATTTGGTAAGAATTAAACATGAAATATGAACCTTCACAAGTATTCTTTGACCTACTGAATATTTATTTTCCTAAAAAATGGACTAATTTAAAGGTATAATATTATTCCACCAAAACCTTTGCATTCTGACAGAGCATTTACCTTGGAGGAAAAAGGAATCTAAAATTCTCTTAGAAAATTTAATCCAGTTCTGTCCCACTTGGGTGACTACTCTTACAACTGTATTACAGCATCAAAGTAGACAGGAGCATTGCCTTTCATTTCTGTGTGATTCTAACATAAATTCTGTTGCTTTTTTTGTCAAATTGCCGGAGCAGGTAACCCATGGGGAGCTGCGCCACAAAAGGCTAAACACCTATGTCAGAAGAAGGGATGGTTCCCTAAGTTTACTCCCCTTCTACTCATCTATTATTTGGCTACCAATATGGGCAGGATCTATATTTCTTTTATAAAGACAACCTTCTACAAGGAACAGGTCATATAAAACACTACAAGGAGAAGGTAGTGATTCTTCCCTTGGGACACAGACATGAAAGATAACACTTGATGAAGCAGACAGAAGGGATTGTCATAGTGAGACACTGAGGAGCAGGGAATAGGCAGCAGGGTCTCAAAGGAGACTAAAGCTGTGTAAGAATTAAAAGGAGCAGCATAAGGCTTATTGTAACTTTGAAAGCTACCGACCATACTGAAACCTTCCTGCAAGGTTTTCAGGAGAAAGGATAGATTTTCTCATATAAACTGTTTGCATTTCTAGTCTCTCTGACCAGTAAGTGGATTTTCTAGCCTTAGAAACTTAACTTGCTTTTTTTACATTCTGCTGAAAACTGATTTTTGTGTAACCCTCTTTTTTTTTCTTTTTTAATCTACTCTGAGGAATACAAAAATGTAAACAAAGCCAACTTCCTGCTCTGACCGACACAGGCTTCTATCAGATATATCTATGATATCTCTTCACCCAGGATACTGTGGTTTTCAGTTCCATTCTAATTTTCAAGTATTTTTATACCAGGTCTTGACACCTCATTTGATGTTTGCATTTCTGCAGGCAAGAAAGAGAAAATGGGGTATAAATACACTGCTAATACACAGGAGAACCACCTTACAGCTACTGTGGTTTAAGTTAAAGGAGGTTTAACTCATAGAAGGAGCATACATTGGTAAGGAAGTCATCTTTTGTGGCATCAAGCTCCACAAATGGTGCAGTTACTGATTTTCCCGAGCGCTTTAGTTAATGCAGGTGGCATGCCACTTTTGTTTCTATTACGTAGTTTCTGATGCCAAAAAAATCCTGTTGGTTTTGGGGTCATTTTTTGTATTAAATATCGCTTAACTTATCCTGTAAAAGGAATGTCCAACTTCCTGAATACAATTAATATTTATAAAATAATTGCAAATTCTGTCTGATTGTTATTCAGATGTATAATGGTGAAAATCCTTCGACACTAACAATATCTATATAAAATTGAGTGAAAGCTGCAACACCTGTGTCTTGGTTTCAAAGACAGGTATCGGCTAAGGAGGGGGCAGGACCTCCTTAGAAAATGCGTAATTCAAGTCCCCTCCTTCCAAATTATTATAATTTAGGAAATTAAAGGGGCTTTCAGGCAGAGTTATGGGGATAGGGATAACAGTTCTTTACTAGTATTTATAACAATGCAAACAAACAATAAAAATTATAGCTGTAATATTACACAGAATCCGGCAAGACCTCGAGGGGTTTGTTCTCACAAAGCTCAGGGCAGTCTGATCTCGCTGAGAGCACCAGGCTGGAATGGTGGAACAATCCCGGGACAGTGGGTGAGAGCAGAAAGCCCTGCGGGGTTGGCTGGAGTGGCAGGGATGTCCCAGCAGGGGTGGAGGCACAGTGCTGCAGAAACCCTCACAGCAGTGCCGAGGGAACGGCGGCGGCAGGACAGGATCGGCCCAACAGGGCAGGAGAAGATGAACTCAGCTGTTCTGGGGCTCAGGAGCCAATGATGGTAGACTTTCCCAGGACCTGAGAC
>VZUI01045705.1:0-14341 GCA_013401135.1 Cettia cetti | reverse complement strand
GAGGAGAGGAGAGGAGAGGAGAGGAGAGGAGAGGAGAGGAGAGGAGAGGGTGTCTGAAATTGCACAAGTTGCCCTTGGACAAGAGCGCCGAGTCCCGAGTGTCCCCTCCAGGCTGGGGAATGGATACACACAGGAGAGCTGTGCTCTCCTCACTCCTTGCTCACCTGGTGGAGACAGGAGGGCCCTGCAGCGGGAGAGTGAGGTGGGGGAACACTGCTCTTTAACATGGTGCCCCAGAAAAGGAGGAATTCTGCTGCTGTGTACAGGGTTCAGGATAATGTATGATTGTACAGGGAGAGGGAAGGCCCCTGGCCTGTCTCTCTTCTCAGCACTGATTGCTTCAGCAGGGATGCTGAGGCCTCCCAAGAGGAGTAAGATGAGTGGTTTTGCTACAGCCACAGCTTATCCTCAGAAAGCTGATGGCTGGCAAGAAAGCAAGTCCTTCCCAAAGATTAAAATTAAGGGTGATATTTTGGGGGCAATACACTTCTTCACAAAAACCTAACAAGAATTTCACTCTTCCAGCCAAAAGGCTTTGCTGCTGCTGAGAATCCAGCTCTCCTCACCCCACGGCAAAACACAGAATGTATGAAAGTTTCTGGTGAAACGTCATGATGGTCTTTTGTAATGGAAAGCACAAAGCAATGTAAAATGACAGGGCCCTATCCACTCCTCCTGAATTAATCAGAAAGGGGGGTAGGCTTTTAAGAGAGGATAATGAGGACAGAGTTGCTTATCACAGACACTATGCCATTTCCATGGGTGCCTGACAGGCAAATCATCTTGGAAGTGGTGAGTATTGTTGTGCCAGGCCCCTGTGCTGGTTTGTGTGATGCTCACCGAGCCTGGAATGCAAAATCAGCTGTTCTGATGGAATCCACAACTCTGTGAACGATTTTCAGAAGACACTAATGAGACTTTGCTTTGCATTTATCAGTGCAAAATGGAAAAACCCAAAGAAGATAGAGGGGAAATTGCTGTCTTGCAAAAATACAGCGACATCCACATAAACCAGAAGTTCAGGTTTACCAAGGACTAAAAAATCGGTTAAAAATTATTTTAAATGGGGCATCACATGACTTGATACAAGTCTGGCCCTGTCCTGAATTAGAATGTGCCAAGTTTGTCTATGGACATCCCTTCTTAGTCATGCTACAGGCATGTCCACAGCATCACAGTTTGATGTTCTGTTATGTGCTCTCTCGGCTGACAAAGACCTGCTGCCACGTTCCCAAAACCTGCACAGCTGACAGGTGGTCACTTCCATGACTGTGCCATCCAGGAACATATTCCTACAGAGACTCTTGCTTGTATCCTGTTTAACTGCAGATGACATGTTCACCTTGTTATGCTCAGCCTGGAGATGAGACTGCAGGGAGATGTCCCACCCTCTCTGTTAATGGCATCCTCAGCCACATCACCACAGCAGCTGAAAGCCTGACTTGTCTGAACAGGGATATTAGAACACAGGTTTTGCTTTCTCCCAGGGTGCTAGGACTTCATCCCAGCTTCCTGCAATCAGAGGTTTTGTGTTTCCCTATGCTGCTTCCCAACTGCTGTGTTTAAGTGCTGCTGCTGATAGCTTTTGGTACCCTTGTTGCTGGGCATTTCCATCAGCAGCTGTGCAGGAGCTGGAACAGGCTCGTGGCTCTGCCCTGGCAGTGGCAGAGCAGCCAGAGGCAGAGGGCTTGTCTTCCAAGCTTCCTCAGCGTGCCAGCTATGAATGGCTTTATTTTTCTTCATGTGTAGCCTCCACATGCTCAGGGCTAGAGAGCAGTTCAGAGGTGTCTGGGGAGTGGGCTGGACAGTGTGCTCCAGCTGGAATCACCCATGAATCCATCTCTGTGTGATGCTGAACTCAGCTGGGGCTGAGGCCAAACAGAGAATGAGTCCACTCAGTCACCAGTATGAAGCTGAAGCAATAACCGCTGCACATTTCTGCCTGTGTTACAAATAATTAATGTCTGACCCCTCAAAAAGTCTCTGGGAAAGTCCCTGGTGTTGTATACCTTTCTACTTCTCAGCTGCCATATTTCAGACTTTGGAAGATGGGTCCATATTCTAATGGACCTACTTGTTATACTGCCTATTAGCAAAAGGCCACTGTGACCTCTGCAGAAAACTATTGGTGTGCTATAAAAAATTCAATAAACTTAGTCATGAAATATGAATGGGTTAAAAATTCACAGTTCTTTGTTTAAATATTTTGTTTTCAGCAGAGCACAGAGCTGCCCAGAGTGTGCTATTAAAATACAGTTAGGCAGAATATTATATACTGATGGAAAACCATAACAGCAATAGAAGAAGAGCTGTGGTATGGAACCAAATCAAACCATGTATTTTGTAACAGCTCAAATGCAGCCTGACTCTAACTGATTACTACATTACTGCTGTAGCTGCTGCATGGACATGCTGGGAATGTACAAAGAGTTGTTCTCACTGTTACTCAAACCCTTTTCTCTGTGGAATGACAATTTCCTATTTTTCAGTCTCCAGCACTCCTTCCTTTCTGTTCAGATGTGCCTAATTATTCAGACCCATTTAACTATTTGTCCTACTGTAGCATGATCTATTCCTCAAGACTCAACACAGTAACTGTCATACCAAAAAAACCCCACAATGCCATCCAAGACACCTTCTTCTCAACAGGTTATTCCTTCATTTTCTTGTGGAAAAGACTTTTGTTTGGTTTCATCTTACCAGCAAGACAGGAGCTTTACAGTTTCAAAGTATTGGGGTTTTTTTCTGTAGCTACTGTGTACAGTATACAGCTATTTCTGTCTCCTATTTTGTTCTTGTCATTTCCGTGCATTTCTCCTAACAAGCCTAGAGCCATGCTGGTTGCCATCAGTCCTCGTTTTTGCTCCCATATACTTGAAGGCTTTTCCTCTCCCCAGTCTTGCCATTCTCAGCCTGCTCAGAACCACCCCTCTAGTGGAGAGAAGAAAGACCTTTCCAGGTATTTTGGCCTCTCTGGAACAAAAAATATTGTACAGATTTTTTTTCCCCCCCCCCAGAAAAATAACTGACTTTGGGCTTTGTGCATAAATCAAGACAAGGGAGGAGCAATGGTCATTTGTCTGGGTCTGCCTCTCTGGCCTCTTCCTCAGGGACTAGGCCAGAGGAACTGCTTGATGGCTCTGAGTTGCTCCCTAACTTTCTACACTCCTATTTTCTTCCTACAGCTCCTCTGGAAAAAGATACTGCCTGAGGCCATGGTTTTATAGCATCCTGAATGGGAGGCTTTACAGCCTCCCCTGAGGCAGGGGGATCTCAGGGGCAACAGATGGGTTAGGAGAGAGCCTCAGGGACTCCTGCTCCTCCCTCCACTCTGGTATAAACACACTGGTCTCCATCTCCCCAGATTCATTTGCAGCAGCTGTGCTATTTGTCTGGCAGAGGGGGCTCACTGAGCCTTTCAGATATTATTAACCAGTACTCCCAGAATGGACCTATTGGCAATGCACAGAATTGAGAAATTATGGGCATTTCTTGAGTTAGCCTCTGTAGACTCACCTAAACTGTCTGTGGAAGAGAAATATCCAGTAAAGAGATTTATTACAACCTTTTGCTGTCTGAACATTGATCCTATCAGGTTTTAAAGACGAGCAGCTGAGCATGCAACTCTCATCCATTCTCTTAAATCCTCCCTATGACTTTTGGAGTATAAGGGTTTGTTTTTTACCTTTTAACTGGCTACAAATATTAGGGCCCTGTTGTCCCTGCCTGCTGGGGAATGAGGTCCTTCTGAATTCTTCACCAAGTACTGCTCTTCTCTAGACCACGGAAACAACCCAGCACACATCAGGCAGAGGATGTATGGTAATGACAATGGGGAATACAGAAAATACATGGGGAATCCAACAAATACAGTTCCCTCAGTGGTGGTCCCCATGGTCTCTGCAGCACAGCCACTGATTTTTCTCAAAGTTCCTGAGGGAGCGGGATGAAACTGGGAGAAGTGCAGCTCTCTGCCTCTTTGCATGAGCACACACACAAAAAAAATCCATGTCATGGGTTTGTGAAGACATACAGAGACCAAGCAACATCCATTCAGCCAAACCATGACGTATTTGACAATACACAAGCCATCTATTTGAGCTCTCCACATAGAGTTCAGCCAAATCCCCAAACATTTTCAGCCATAAATCATTAAAAACCCAGAATTTATTTTTCCTAGCTTGAAAAGAAATTAAGAAATTGTCATGAGTTTAGAAGACAGAAATTTAATGAGTTTTGAAGGTACGACTGGGGGCAGGTTTATCTTAAGACCAAACTGTTTCCAGATAGGGAGAATTTCCAGGTAGGTTTAATGTAGCAACTAGTGGGAAAGCCACACCACTCAGTGCAAAGAAAGGAAGGGAGGAGACAGGAAGAAAGAAGGTGTAGTAGAGGGTATAGAAGATGGTGCAAACATTACTCTGGCTTCTAGGCATCCAGAAAGTCTCATATTTCTGTAACATCCGGCTTCAAGTCATAGGTACCTTTTGCCATTAACAGAGACTTTTGCAGACTGAAAGAAATAGGTATGTTTTCTATACAGACTAAGAAACAGGAGTTAAAAATAACCCATGAGTCAAATAAATCTGAAATTCAATAATTAAATTACACTTAGTACTTGCACCATACATTAATTTCAGAGCAGTGCCTGAACAGTAATTAACAGCCATCACAACAGCTGAAAGACAGTATAAATATTATCCCTCGTTTATAAATATGAGAAAAAGGGCAAGGACAATGAGCGAAATGCCCAAGGCTACTGAGGAACTATAGGAGAAGCAAGATGAGAAAGAGGCTATCTTTGAACATCACCTCCACTGGTCAGCAAAATGGGCTGTTCCTCATCCTTAGGAAGGTGAGCACAGATTTCCACCAGTGGGGAAGGGGGGAACATTCCACTGCTGCTGGCTATTTTAAACAGCTGCAGGAATGGTGAATGATGACACTGTGGATTCTTTGCCCCCAGTCCCAGGGTCAGATAAGAACCTCCCTATGCATCACCCCTCCACAAAGGAAGTATGGTTCAGTTACCAGCAACTCAGGGCAGAGCTGGAATCAATTAGCTCTACATTAAAAACTACATTTTTAAGAAAAGAATCTATGTTAAACATTAATACTGGGAAATAAGTTAACTATTACACAAGAGCAGAGCACAGCACAAAAGGACTTTATACACACGGGCAAGTTTCTGAACATAAAGTAAAATCCAGGACCCACTGAAGTCAGTAGGATCAAGACTTTATCTGCTTGGCTTTAATTAATTTAGTAATTTGTCCACAGATTCTTAGCCTGTAGAGGACACCATATGGTTCACCACCCTTGTTATTAAAGTACAGGGACAAGGAAAATGATGGAGGGCTTCCATTTCCTCGGACAGGTTGGTAATAATACAATATTTCCATCACCCTGCAAGGAGGTGACGTAAGTGCTTCACTAGCCATCCCTGCTAAGCCACATATTTCTCCTTCAGCACTGCTCTCAGAACTGTTATGGCAGTATTTATACTCCACCAGATCACTTCTCTGAGAGTAAAAAATGGTTACACAAGCAGGCAGCACAGCAGCTACATGTAACTGTGTGCTCCTCTTCATGTGCACACCCAATATTTTGTTTCCATGGGGCATCTTTGGCAGGTTTCTGCCCCAGCCACCAAAGCAGAAGCTGTACAGACAGAGCCTGGCTGTATTTGGGCTTTCTAATTTTAAAGCCACACTACATTACCACTGATCAAATTCTTCAGGGCGCTGAAATCGATCTCTGCAGTAAAGCTGCACCCACAGATGCTGCCCATGTGATCCTGTTTAAATTGGAGCACCACAGAAAAGACAAACTATTGTGATTGCTTTTATTCCGCTCTCTACAACAGATATTTTCCAGCCTGGTGGGTTAATGGGGGGAAAAGCAGAATAATCCTTGACTGTCTTAACTGTGTCAGTAGAAGCCTCTTGTGCAGGTCCAGCTACACTGGCCAGAGTTTGTGTTCTCTGGGATAGTTTGGCTTGCTCATAAAATACAGCTCTGCTTTCTTTAGGAGCACAGAGAGCAGAAATGGTGACACAGCCACACACCCAAGAACAAAGTGTGCTGCTCAAATCACTGTACCTGCATTACTGTGCAAGAAAAATCCTTCTAGGGCCAGCACAGCTTCCGAGTGCCACGCATGAGCTTTGAGAAACGCGAGCAACTGCTTTAATGTGTGACCAGATCCAGCTGTCACTCACTCACAGTTGCAAAGGTTATCTCCCCCTTAGCAACGTGAGGTGAAGGAAATGTCACCTCTCCTTTGGTGGCTCCAAATTTTGATCCATGGCATTAGTTGAAGGCCTTAATGTGCAGGATTAGAAATGGGAGCAGATGTAGGTGGGTGCACATCTCCTTCTGCTGACTCTTAAGAGGTTGTGACTCTGAACAGAGGGACAGAGCAGACAGCTGGAGGCAATAACATCTTAAACTGCTACAGCAAGAGTTACCATCTGACAAAACCCTTTGTAAGGAAATTGTATACACTGACTTGAGAAATACAGATGTTAACATCATCTGCTAAAGCACCAAAAAGTAGGAAGAATGTGTGGTAAATTTTCTCTGTGGGTCAGCACTGCCCCAGGACTTCTGTGGCTGAAACCAGGACTCAACCCTGGTGCTTTCTCTTTTGTGTCAGTCTCTAGCAAGGGAGGGGTGATGGGTTTTTCCTGTGCTTGCTGTTAAGGAGATCTGCAGACTGGGGCTTTTCTGGTGCTCAACTCTGTGAGCAGGGACAGGACAACCCTGGGACCTGTTCTGATAGACACCTGAACATGCAAAGAACGTCTCTGATTACCCTCACCAGTCTCTGGTTGGAAGGTGAGAGTGATGGAGACAGAAGCAGAAGGGGAAAGAGCAAAATTGCTCCAGTTAAGGGCACTCAATGCCTTGTCCCAAAACACCCTGAGTCCTGATTAGTGAGTACTTTTGTTATTACTGACACATTGCAGGGAACAGAGCCTCCTGCTGCTTCCCAGATGAGACTCAGACTCCCTCTTGCCAACTTTCCTGCTGAGCCCTGTGAGCTTTGGGAGCTAGACCCCTTTAAGGATTGCAGAGGGATCCCCTGCCAACAGGAGGGACAGAGGATTCCTCACTCTCCCTCTCTGGCTCCCCTCCATGCTCTCATATCAGACAAAACCAGATCTTCTCGGGCTGAGGAAAGCACTGAGCCAAAGCTGTTTTCATTCAAGGCACATTTTCCACCCCCTAGATTATTATATGGTGAGATGGAAGATGAAGAAAAAGATGAGCTAATGCCACTGCCTTTTCTCTAAAAAGCTGCTGATATCCTCCTCAGAAAAGCAGTACCTCTGGTGGAATGAGTCATCCAGCATTTCCTACTCATTTCTTAAATTATCAATGGAGAGAAAGAGAGATGCTCAAAGATGCTGAATTAATATCTGGAAGCTTCTAGGGATGCCTTCTGTCCTCTCTAAATGGTAGAGAGAATTTTCTTTAGGAAGGCTTGAAGAAATGTTTCTATACCATGGCCTAGAGACCCGAGAAGCAGGCAGGTGCTGACCTGAATTAGATCAGAGTCATAGAATATTCTGAGTTGGAAGGGATCCACAAGGATCATCAAAATCCAACTCCTGGCCCTGCACAGGACAGCTCCAAGACTCTCACCATGTGCCTGACAGAGCTGTCCAAACACTTCTTGAGCTCTGTCAGGCTTGGAACTTTGACCACAACCCTGGGGAGCCTGTGCCAGTGCCCAGCCAAAGTCTGGATGAAGAACCTAAAATTTGGGTGCTTCTTTATGCTTGGACAATGCCCACTCTGGAAGTGCAGGAGTACTTATCCATGGTGCTCCAGCCACTGACTGGACCTCAGCTCATGGGACAAGTCCAGGGGCAGACTCAATGTCCTCTAGTAAGGGTGGGGAATTCTGGCTGCCAGATCACCCCTCTTATTCCAGGTTCTGCCTCTGCTACTCCTCCTCACAGGCTGATGTGAACAAAGCCTAAATGAGGTGGCATTTATCAGACAGTTTGCTCCCTTCCCTTGGCTCATCCTGCTCCTTTTCTCCCTTCTCTCTTACCACTGTTTTCCTTCTTGCTCTTCCTCCCACTCAGCAAGCTGCTGGCTTTCCAAGGATAGCTTTGGCCTGAAGGTCAGAGCTGCTGCTAGCAGCTGGTTTATTTCTTATTAGTATTTGAGGAGTTCCCTCCCTGCCTCCTAGGTCTGCCTGCAATCACTGCAATGACATATCTATAAAATATCTGCACCTCCAGTCTAATGACACAAACTAGATTTCAAGGCTATTGAACTAACAGGGTATCTTAGCAACATATATTTATTTTAATAACAGTATTCCCAGCCATGTTAAACAAGTACCTACTTCAACAGTCAGAATGCCCTGGAACATTTTATTTTGTACCACAACCCAACTTCTGTTGGCTCATCTTCACTTTAAAGAGTTACTTAAGCCAATGCCATTGTCCCAGAGAGGTTGTCCTCAGTGGCTTCCCAACATTTTGGAACAATACCCAAAAGAAGCAGGTCGCTGCTTTCCTGCTAACCACCCACACAGATTTGATGTGGGGGCTTTCCTCTTACTGTCTGCTAGAAATTTCTACTTGTTGCTGGTGCTGATCTGCTCAGAGGAATTGTTGAACTGATTTCTTGTATTGTTCATTTACTACATATCAACATTCCAACTACTCCCCCAGCAAGGACCACCAGGCTGATGCCTGCTCTCATCACAGTGGGTCCTTGGCTGACATCCTCTCCTTGAAGCTTTCAGGAAGCAGAAAGTGACATCCCAGCGAACTTCCCTGCTACTGCTCATTCATGCTGCTCACCCAACTTGCCATGAGGCTTTACCATCCATTTCCTCTGGCCCTTATTAGGATTCCAGGAAGGATTTTTCTTTAGAAGAAATTTCCAATTTCCTCTCGAAAATTAGCTGTAGTGGAAACATTCACACATCAGAAATAATGGCTAACATAACCACCTAGCTTTACTGTTTTATTGTCATTGTACATTTTGCAATTACCTTTTCCTCTCCCCTGCTAGCTAAACCAAGAGACTGACTGTGACATCAAACCATAATTTGTATGGTCATCGTTATAAATTTATGAAAGCAAGTAATAGTTTGTCTTATGGAATAAAATAACACAGCATGAAATTAGAGTAGCTTATCTTCATATTCCTTGGACAGCACATTGTTGCTCCCTGATGGGTTGAAAGCTCTTTCTTTTGATAAACTCACTAGTATCTGCCTTTGTACTCTCCTATTGAGATACTTCAGTGACAGAAACATACAGAAATGTTTTTCTCAGCATCTTCCTGTAGAGGATAAATCCAGCCCTTCTTGTCCCCAGCACTCACTGGGGTTCAGTTTTGTCTCAGGAAGGGAAATCTGTGGTCATCAGAAAGCACAGCCTCTCCCAGTGCACATTTACATGGGCATTGTTGAGCAATACATTCTCCACTTCTCTCTATTTTTCCATATTGCCTCCTGTTAATTTATGTGTCAGCAGCAGTGAATCAAGTGGCATCTGAGCAGGTCTGCTCCAGGGATTCAGCATGATCCAGCCTGGGCCAGTGGGCACTGTCCTGGCTCCTGGGGATGATCCAGCACAGGCCAGAGTGCACTGGCTCAGCTCCCAGACTCAGCTGCAGGCTCCCCACTGAATTGCTCCACTTCCAGGTTGACTTTGTCCATGAATATTGTCTTCCACCTGCCACCCTCCTCCCCCAGTTACAAATGAATGTTTGTGTACAGCTCAAGGAGAAACACCTTTTGCAGCTTCATAAAAATAAATTATGTCAGCCTGCTGCTGAGTTAGTCAGGAAGTTCTGCTGAGGACAAAAGCTGTTCTAAAGCTGCCATCATGCAGAATTTAGCAATCCAACCTGTGCTAGAGGGCAGACCTACCACCCCCCAAACTGTGTGCATGGACAGGGGAACTGGTAATGACACCCATCTCCCTGAAACAGCCACAGGACTTTAAAAGAATGTTATGGCAAGAATCACTGTCTGCACCTGGATAGCTGAGCACTACTTATGTTGAAAGAGGAATATTGCTCACCTCTCTCATTCTTGCTTGCTAAGGGTTGAAGTCCAGACCAAACAGGTGATGGGACCTGTGCTGCTCCCCAGACAAGTGAAAGGGGTGTTTTGGGTTGGATGCCAGACAATTCATTGTGGTCTGAAAACAACTCTTCCTCTGATTCTCTTAGCATAACTTCATTAGTGACAAGGACTGAGAGTGAAAGTGACAGCCTCATCATTTGATTTGATTGCTTATTGTGTTAATTTGGTACGGAAGCACTTTGAAGCTATTAATCTATTGATTCATTTTTACTTGAGAACATAATTTGATTACTGTATTTTTTTTTTGCATTTTTATTAGCTTTGTAAATAAACTAAGTAGCATGCTTGCTTTCAATTTATGTTTGCTCTATTTTTCAGTTTGATAAATTCTATAAAAAAGGCCCCTGAGCTGGTTAGGTTAGACCATTCCAAAGATAAGCCTACCTAATATGGCCAAGGCAAGTCTATCCATGCAGCTCTTCTTCCACATTACCCATATGCAGCATACACAGCTTTACTCTGTCCAGCAGCACTACCCACTCCCCTATTCATAAAGCACAGCTGGCTCCCCAAATGCATCACAGTTCTATTTCTGATGTGTGAGCCACATTTTTACAGCTGCATTAACCAACCTTTGCCAATGTCCCTCTAAGCCAGTACCAGCCCCAAAACACACTCCAGTTTTTCTAGGTGGAGTTCTTCTCCCCATTCATCCACAGTAGGCTGCTCATACATATCCACATACAGCCCTATAAATTAGGGCAACCTGAATTCATAAAAGCAGGCAAGCTGTTGGTGTTTTGGGCTGTTTTTAGCACTGCTTCTCAGCTGAAGCAGGAAAAATGGATGCAGGCTAGACATTTAACTTGCTGCTCTCCAAACACAAAGCACTTTTCACCATTGCCAAGGTGTTCACTTCCAATCTCACATTCTAAGAGAATCTGACACCTGTTGTAAGGCACCTCCTCTTGGGATAAATTTGCTTTTTATGGGTCTCAAAAGAGGAGATGCCATGAAAGCTACAGTGTTGAGTGCTGCTTCATAAACTGGCCTAAATTTAGGTTTTGTTATTTACAGCTAGAGCAGCAATGCATTTCAAAGCACTGGTTGGATTGTAGCTAGGAAATTGAAGATGAGAGATCTGACCTTTAAAAATGTGAGCTCTTTGTCTAATGAAAGTACAGCCACATATTCTTCCTCCCTCCTGTGAAGGCTGACCTTCACCCTCTGGGCTTTGCAACATCATCACCCTCAGTGTGGCCTGGGAGAATGAAATAAACTACTCTCTAGAGCCTATCAGTGTTTCTTGATCGTGGACACTGACAGTGAGTCATCAATTAGATAATCACTTAAGTATAAAGC
The DNA here is from genome assembly GCA_013401135.1 of Cettia cetti. NCBI lineage: Eukaryota > Metazoa > Chordata > Aves > Passeriformes > Sylviidae > Cettia > Cettia cetti. Next base: position 2,913 of record VZUI01045705.1, on the reverse strand, counting down.
TAGAAATTAGCTGGGAAAATGATGGAGAAAGATCCCATCAAATATTTGTGCCTAGGCAGACAGAGATCCTGCTCAGCCAGGCCTAAATCCATTTGTGTTAAGCAAACATTTGAATGGCCACTGTTTGTTCACAGGGAAATGTGGAGAGGGGCTGTTCATCAGTGCTTGTGCAAATCCACGCTGCAGGAATTGGCACCAACATGGTTTAACCCTCACTGTGTGGGCAGGGGGTGTTTGGGAGAGTGTGAGGAAACACAGAGAGATCAGGGAATGAAGCAGGCAGCACTTTTAGTCCAGACCCACGGGAAGGATGCCTGGTGGTGGTGAGGAAGAGGAGGAATTCTTGAAAAGTGGTGAAGTCCTTGACCAGAATCAAGGTGCTTGTGGTCCTGAGCAGGAGCACAGGATGAGATGCCTGAGCAGGGGCTGGGCAGAAGGATACAGCTCAGTAAAACTCTTTATGTGCACTTCCCCTCTCTAGCTCTGACCTTAAAGATTGCTGAGATGGACTTGTTTGGTTGGGAGAGGGAGACACTGATAACTATTTAGAACATGGTTCAAAACCTGACTCCTGTCTGGATGAAATGGACAGCATCCAGCCCTGCTGTCCAGAGATAAGCGTGGAAAGAGAACTGGGTATCTTGGCAAGATTTCTGCTGGAGCTGAATTCAAACTGCAAACTAATCCATCACTTGCAACTCTTCAACCCTTATTACCCTCTTTGCTATCTTGAATCTGAGTCCTCTGTCTTCTGGAGTTCAGTTCTTATTTTAACTGAGACATTTTTCCTGAATAGCAACTCTCCAATTTAGGGGCAGGCAATAAATTAATAAAAAGATAGGTACAAATCATCACTCATGACTTGGAATAGCTCTGCAATTATTCGGGACTATAAGGCTTAGCTAATGTTTCTAATGTAATATTCTGCCATGAGATTTAATTTGCCTCATACGAGTCATTTAGGAACCTGAGCATAGATGTAGAACTGACAAATATCTATTAAACCAGTATGTCCAGATACAATGGGGTGGATTTGTCCATCACTAGGTATTATGGCAACACTGAGCAGATGATTTTGGATAGATAGCCTCAGCTGTAAATTCTATTTAATTACACATTTGTTATACTCTTATTGTCTTCCACTGAGCCATGTGCATCAAGAGCTCTCTCACATGAGATTTCTGGGCACAAACAACTAATTACATTAGGTGGTTTTCTTAGTCATCTCTCTGTTACCTTCCCATCTGGATATAATTCCACACCATGGACTGGGCCTTTTTCTGTGGATTGGAAGCAGCTTGTCGTCACTGAGAGCTCATGACCAAGGTATGAGATACCACTGAGGCCACAAAACCCACAGAAAGTTATAGCAACAATTACCACACCTCCAGTTACTCCAATTGAATTGTCCATGACATCCCCAGCACACCTCCATGTGCTGTTGTTTGCATGTGCTAGAAACGATAACGCACTTCTCATAAGCTAATAGCAATGAGCAGAACTGTGGTTGGTGGTTATTTTAGGCAGTATTGTCTCTGATGTTAGCCCTCAGTTTTCTTTTCAGCAGTTGCCATGATGGACCTGAACATGATATTCTTCTTGGTCATAAGGTCCCTGCCCATAAAACTGATTAAAATTGGCTTCAGTCCAAAGTAACTTGTCATTAATAAAAGCTCTTTCAAGCAAAATCAATGGGAAAGCACCTACTGGTTAAAGAGAAAAATGTAAATGGAATTGAAAAGCAAAAGCTAAGAGAGGAGGGTATTCAGTCAAGACCTGACACTCCCTGTGCCTGATCTGTGCTTTTCTTCACCACCTTTCTCTAGATAGGAAAAAGTGATGCACTTCTTGCTGTACCACCTGCATGTTACCCAGGGAGATAAAATTCCTCCATAAAAAATGAAATGCAAGGCTGTACACTTTCAGAGCTAAGCCTCATTTTTTAAATTCAAACTCTTCACATCTTCAGGCAAAATAATATGCAGCATTTAATCTATAGACTTCTTATTCCCGTGTTTTGAATAAATATTAACCATGAGCAATTCTACTGGAAGAAAAGACTGAACACCAGTGTTGCAGAATACACTCCTGGATGTGTACAGGTTTCTGAATAGACTATCAGCATTTCCTTTTCCTATTTTATTGTGCCTAACTAGAGGAAACTTCCAAAAAATCAGATAAGCCTGGCACCATAGAGTCCTAAACTTCCCTTGTCATCTACCTTCCAGACTTAATTTCTCTCTGTCCTCTTTCTACTGCACTTTGGAATCAAACAGGTCTTTAATAAGTGTTGATTACAAAATGCCCTGATCCCATCCTGCTTAGATTGCATGAATGGCCTATTGCTAGACTGCTCTGAACTTGACCCTCATTCTGCATCCAAATTCAATGATGCTGCCATTCATCAGCTTGATTTGGCAGTGTTATACATGCCCTCTGAAACATTATTTTTGGCAGGCTCTCCAAGCACGAGCGACTTTCAGCATACAAATCTCATTTGCTGCATCGCCTCCTTCATGATCCTTGATCAGCAGGAGCTCAGGACCCCGGCTGATGAGCACAAAGCCAAAAATAGTGTGTTTGTCAGAGCAAGTCTGAGCAGCCATTAATGTGTAACCTCAGTGACAACAGTTGGTGTGTGCATCTGTGCTGCTGGTTGTTGGTATGTGCTCTGTGACTGCTTCTCTCCACCTGTGCTCTTGTGAGTGGGTCAGCAGGAGGAAGGTGCCCTAAAAGCACTTGCACCTGGTCCCTTAACCAAGCAAATGTTGCAGTATTTGTCCCACCAAGGACTGTCTGGAGATGGTAACTACAAAGAGCAAGCCCCTACCTCAGGGCCTTTTTTTTTTTTTTTTTTTTTTTTTTTTTTTTTTTTTTTTTTTTTTTTTTTTTTTTTTTTTTTTTTTTTTTTTT